>JABXWE010104997.1:0-21676 GCA_014611495.1 Limonius californicus | reverse complement strand
TTTGGAAGGTATTCTCTTTTAAGGGAGAAGAGCGGTGGCCCTGAGAAGGGCCGTTGTTTGTTTAATTTTTACTTTTCTCTTTCTCTTCGATCGGCTTAAGCTTTCTTCTCCGTCTTCTTCGGCAGAAGGACGGCCTGGATGTTGGGTAGGACGCCGCCCTGCGCGATCGTCACCCCGGAGAGGAGCTTGTTCAGCTCCTCGTCGTTCCGGATGGCGAGCTGCAGATGCCGGGGGATGATCCTCGTCTTCTTGTTGTCGCGGGCCGCGTTCCCGGCCAGCTCGAGCACTTCGGCGGCCAGGTACTCCATCACTGCGGCGAGGTAGACGAGCGCTCCGGCGCCCACGCGCTCAGCGTAGTTGCCCTTCCTGAGCAGACGGTGTATCCTGCCGACGGGGAACTGGAGTCCGGCCCGGCTGGACCTGGACTTTGCCTTTCCCTTGACCTTTCCGCCTTTGCCGCGTCCGGACATGATAGATTGTATTCGGGAGGAGAAGTAGTAAGGAAAGTAGTAGCGTGTGCGCCGGGCTGTGTATGCAGGGCGAGAATGAGAATTTCGACGAACGCGCTTCGAACTTATAGCGTAGAGCGTTTGCCAACGGGCGAGCGCGCGGGCCCGCTGGGCGGAGCCGGCGGTTACAACGACTCGGTATAAAAGCGCGAGGCGAATCGCTGCGATATTCACTCTTAGAAATTCCCTTTCCGATCTCGGGAGCGTTACGTCAGTCAGTCGAGTCGATTCCGAGAGTGCTGCTAGCGGTACGCCATTATCATGCCACCCAAGACCAGCGGTAAGGCCGCAAAGAAGGCGGGCAAAGCCCAGAAGAACATCTCCAAGACCGACAAGAAGAAGAAGCGCAGGAGGAAGGAGAGCTACGCCATCTACATATACAAGGTGCTCAAGCAGGTCCACCCCGACACCGGCATATCCAGCAAGGCCATGAGCATCATGAACAGCTTCGTGAACGACATATTCGAGAGGATCGCCGCCGAGGCGTCCCGCCTCGCCCACTACAACAAGCGCTCGACCATCACCAGCAGGGAGATCCAGACCGCGGTCCGGCTCCTCCTGCCCGGCGAGCTGGCCAAGCACGCCGTCAGCGAAGGTACCAAGGCGGTCACCAAATACACCAGCTCGAAGTAGACGACAAGCGGCTACGAACAAAGCAAAAAAAAAAACGGTTCTTTTCAGAACCACAACTCGTCCTTATAAGAAGGAATTTTCCATGAGAAAAGCGGTTTACTTTTGCGACACACTTGCTTGCTTACTTACATAGATACATACAGACATGGCAAACTTTTAACTCTCGTCTTTTACTAGAACACCAAAGACAAACGCCACACTCTGATATTAAATACCCGTCGTTCTAATCACACATAAAGGGAGTGAGAACAAAGAGTAAAGTAAAAACGTCTGACGATCGTGCGTGTACACGCACGCACACAAGCACACGCGCTGGCTAAAAGATTACATCACGGGGGCAAATTAGCTATGGGTAACACAATCGGATATTAAGTGAGCATTCGAGCAGAGTCGGACTGTAAAGAGTAAAGTAAAGAGCCTAAGAGCAAATCTCATTATATATCACTATTTATCATTCTCCGTCCATATGTGCTCTTGCACTAGAAAACACATTAAATGACAGTACTTTCAAGCTGGAAAGTGGCCGTTTGTCACGTTTGCTGCTGCAGAACCGCAAAACTGTTATTATTTCGCACTGGGTAACAACTGTTGCGGTAGAAAACGAGTTAAATTACATTACATACAGATTAGAAGAAAGAATGGGAGCTGTATTTTAATGCTTTCTATAATAAGTTTATTAAAGAGATTTTAGAAACAGGGTTTCTGGGAAAAATACGAAAGCTAGAAAGCCATTATCGGCGTTTGTTACGATCACCTACGGCTTAAGGCATTTAGCCTTTAAAAACCTTTTAATCTGTTTTGCTAGTTTCTGGCGGATAATTTTTATCTCGCTCTGTCGCTCTGTCTCTCTCTCTCTCTCTCTCTCTCTCTCTCAAGCTGCTTGCGTAAAAAAATACAGTAATCCTGTCAGCTGTTAATTTCTCATCAGTGGCGTCTGAAATAGAGGTATATATTAATTGTTAATTAACGATCTTAATCATTAGTTTTATCTTTTTAATTAAAACAATTAATACACAATAAACTTAGAATTTCGTTTTAACAATAACTGAAAATATTCCAAATTAATTTAACAATATTTTACAACAATTGTTCAAAATGCCCAGCAGAAATCATAAATATGGCGACCGTGAAATATGTATTTATATAAAACCCCGCTCCTATATTGATATAGCCACAACTAACATGTGATATGCGCTAACATTTGTGGCGGTAAATTCAAACTGTCCTCAATAATTTACAATCACACTGTATGTATGTATGTATGTATGTATGTACGTAGGTATGTATTGTAGCGGACCGCATTTGCCATTATATGTATATTATTACCGATAGTCGGACTTTGGGACATTATGCTCATAATTTTCATTTTTAATCTATACTCGCATAAAGATTTCATGTTAAATGTAACTAAATGCTAATGAATATTAGTTGGAGTTTGAAAATCACGCTTCTATGATCTTTGGAACGGCCGTTCCGTCACACATATTTATTTTTGTAAAGGGGCTATCCTTTACGGGTACACTTAAGTTATCAGGGCAACATTCACAAAATAAATATCCACTTTCATGTATAATGAATGGAATTATAAAACAACTACACATTCGGTAGTTGAATGTTATAATTCCATTTTTAAAATATTTGTTTGCAGCGTCTTTCTTCTAGCTATTTTATTGCAGGTAACAATATAACTTCGAATTAGTCTGATCTCAAGTAAGCATAAATTGGGACAGCCGTCAATAAATGGGGCGGTTTGGGATAAGTTTATATATTTTCGTCACGGACATTTCCGTTAAAAGTCATTAGTTCAAGAAACGAAGAACGGTTTCTTGTTGAATGGACCCTTCACACAGAAACGTGGTAATTAAATTCAAAATTTATTAGCATCTGAGGATTAGGTAAAGGGAATTATTTCGGCTGTTTCTTAATAGGACTCATATAATTTAATTGATTTTAACTAAATATTCTCGGGCTCACAATAAATGGAGCGTGGAATTGTTTTTTAAATTGGTGCACGTGCATTGGGTTCCCACGATCCAGCACCCGTTTTTGGCCTATAAAAGCAGAAGTAAGTTGTCATGAAGGGATCATTCTTGATTCAACCATCAAGAAGCACTACCAGAGCAAGAACCCAATCACTCCCCTGTATATTGCGCTGGAGGAAACTCGGCAGCAGCTGCAGGTATACATTCACCACCCTGTAACTATTCCGCGCTTTTTCGTTGTTGGTTAAAGGAAATTGGGTTCCATACGTCCCATCTAAATATCTGCGTACTTGAGATCACGGCGCTCTACCTCGGCTAAGGTTTCCTGCAGTTTCCTAGCCTGAACAGGTAAATACCGGAGGTAGCTAAATTGCACTGTCTGCAGTTTAATATTGATGACAATAAAAGTATTAAACCTCTCTGGTGTTTTATTTCACGTATTTAGGTCAACTACTCTAGATCCGAACCTAAGACGATCACGAACATTCACGATAAATAAAAGCTAAAAACACAACACAAGGGTCCGTAACGCTACAGTATGTACATCTAATTCTTATGATTACTTCCGTCTGATGCTTGATAGCTCTCTCCCTCTCTGTCGGGTCTGTCAGGCTGTATGTCAGTGTTTCTCTTTCTCTCTCTCTCTCTCTCTCTCTCCCTCTCTCTCTGTATCTCTCTCTCTCTCTCTCTCTCTCTCTGTGCATCTCTCTCTCTCTCTCTCTCTCTCACACACACACACACACACACACACACACACACACACTGCCTCTGCGAAGAGCAAATCTGTTATTATTACGCACTGGGACACAGCTGTTACCAGGCCCGGACTGGGCAGGGGCGCTGGAGTGTCCAGGGCCCCCGGAGTTCCGGCAAGCCCGGGCCTCCCAGTCCTAACAAATTATATATTTTTTAACTTTTACAAATTTTAGCTAGACATGCATAGAAGGAAATTTCTTTAATCTTGGCGCCGAAAGTTATTGCGGTATACCATATAAAAATATCAAGTTTCAAGTAGCTACCTAAACATGTTTATATTTACTGTTTACACAGTACGGGCCCAGCCGTCCAGCCCGGCTGATAAGGATCGAATTATTGTCAGTTTCGATGAGTGGACTCCTTTCTCGGAAAGTGTCTAATAAGTCGTGTAATCAATCGTATATCGCATTCACAACTGTTTATTTTAAATAATGGCGAGATTAGAGCTTCCCTGTTTTGTCTGCCTTACAATTTCGCTTTGGTTTCTTTCAGTTGAAGTGGTTCGAAGACAGTTTCTTGCGGTCTTATTCGTGAGAATATATTCATACGTACCCCAAATCGCGAACCGCGTCATATTATTATTTTAAAAGCATTGTTAACGCGTCAGCTTAGTGTTGCAGTAATTTTAGTGCCATTAATAACAATAATTATCGCATTTTTTGTTATTAAAATTAAAATGGAAAAAGCCAAATATAAACATAAATCTGGTGGTCCAAAAAAAAAAAACGGAAAATTCATAGCTCAAGCTGCAATCGGCTGCAAAAGATGTGAGACAAGGTAGTTCGGTTTCTTTTATGCCCGAAAATGAGTCTTGCGATAGTTCAATGTTGGAGGAAAATATTGATACATGAGCAGGAGCAGGAGCATCAAACCAATCAAGGGAATTAATCGAGAAGTCTGTTCCCGAAACTGAATATTTCCGCGAGACCAGCGTTGATCCGACGGAAGGGACATCCAAAGATGTTTTAGAAGAAAATCTCGAAGAAGATATTTATGAAAGTGACGTGGGTAAGCTAACAGATAATGACAGTGGATTTATGACATTTTTTCTGCTATAACAGCGTAAATCTGTTATTATTACGCACTCGGGCAAAATTACATTACATACAGGTTAGCAAAAAAAATGGGAGCTACATTTTAATGCTTCTATAGTTTACAGCCCGTTTATTAGAGGGATTTTAGAAGCGGGGTTTCTGGGAAAGTTACCAGAGCTATAAGGCGATTGTCGGTAATTGTTAGGATCGCTTCGCTCTTGAGGCATTTTGCTAGATTCGTGTAAGTTGGGAATTTTTCGAAATATTTACAAAAATTATGGGCAAATGTATTTCAAAATAAACAATTTCTAGCACGGTCACCGTTTGCAGCACGACCCCGAAGTAACGTTTCACGCGGGAAATTCGGCGTGGGTCCGAGAGAAACCGTTATTAAAAAAGTGTCGTGTGACTACGGTATCCAGTATTTTTTTTTAATTTCCGTTTTATCCGGAAACTGCTCTATCTTTGGGAGAAAGGAAACGGAGCGTTAAATCTCCTGCCGGCGGTGCCGAGGCCGTCGCCGCCGCCGACAATTTAACCTGGGTGTCCGTAGCAAGCTGGGATCGGACGCGGTTTCAAATGGACCGAACCCGGTCGCGAAGAACGCCTTTGCCGCCGAGGAACCGACCGTCCGATCGACTCGAAACGCCGCAGGGAAACATCCCGTACATACAGCTTCCCGACGGCGACGCTTCCGGAGCGGTCGGCGTGCCGGCGTCGCCGCTCCCCGGCTTCGAAGCGCGCGGTACGCAGGCCGCTGTCACCTCTCACGCGAAATAACAAGCGGTTCGGCCGTTCTCCCGGACTTAAGCCGTTGCGTTCTTGGTCCAGGCTGCGGAGCGGTTGTTCCTCGTACGTAACGAACGGCGGAGACGTCCAAAATAAGGAACCGGCGCCCGCCGCCGCCGTCGAACTCCAAAGCGTGCGGACACGAAAGTTGCAAACTCCCGGCCGCTAGTGCGAGCCGCAAAATTTTTCGGGGTTTCTGTCGTCGGTACGTGCGCTCGGATAGGCTACAGCCGGTTCTAGTCCGCGGTTTGGTATTGTTAAAACGGTTCGAGAGCTGTTCAAACGCACAAGACATTCGAAACGCGAAAGCATCAGCGTAAAATGGCAGATACAGCGGTAGCAGCGCCGGCGGCGGCATCCACCGCTCCCGCGTCTTCTCCCTCCTCCGGAAAGAAATCCGCGGGCCAGAAGAAAACCGCGTCCGGCAAGGGCGGCGCCCGCGCGAAGCCTTCGCATCCCCGCACCTCCGAAATGGTCAACAACGCGATCAAGAGCCTGAAAGAGCGCGGCGGATCTTCCCTGCAGGCGATCAAGAAATACGTCTCCGCGAATTACAAGGTGGACGCCGAGAAACTGTCCCCCTTCATCAAGAAGTACCTGAAGGCGGCCGTCGCATCGGGCGCCCTCGTTCAGACCAAGGGCAAAGGCGCTTCCGGTTCGTTCAAGCTCGCAGGCGGCGGCGGTGCCGGTTCCGGTTCCGGCAAACCGCCGGCCGAAAGGAAGACCGCGTCCAAAGCCGCCGCGAAATCCGGAAAGGCGGGAGCGGGTCGCGGCCGCCCCAAAGGATCCGCCGCCTCTCCCAAGAAGACGAAGAAAGCCGCCGCGGTCGGAGGCGCAGCCGAGAAAAAGACCGCCGCCAAAGGCAGAAAAGCGGCCACCGCCGCGCCCGCGGCCGAGAAGAAAGCCGCCGCTTCCAAATCCAAGAGCCCCTCTAAAGCGAAGAAGACGACCAAGGTTCCCACCAAGAAGCCGAAAGCTCCCAAACCGAAAAAGGCAAAGGCACCCGGCAAAGCGGCCGGCGCCGCCGCCAAGAAGGCCACCCCGAAGAAGAAGTGAGCTAACGTCGCCCCGCCCCTTCTGCATACAAATGGCCCTTTTCAGGGCCACAAAGTTATCTCACGCAAAAGATATCCACGAGAAGCGAGTGTATTTGGTCGTTCCTTTTTCATATCCTGGCACAAAGTCTTGGCCCGCTTACCCAATAAATTAGAGAAGGGTTACTACCTACCTATCCGCTTTGCATGTCAAAAGGAGGTCGAGTACTGAACACTTCCAAGCTAAGACTGTAATTAGGGCACCGGACGCGCGCTAATGCCGCACATTCCATTAAAAATACCTTCATTATAAAATATATATATATTTTTTTTCGGATTTAAGCACGGAGATTAGCAGCTCATTCGCCATTCCCCTTGGAAATCTTTTCTCTAACGAAATTGTGGTTCTGAAAAGAACCGTTTTTTTTTTTTTTGTCGGCGTCATTAATCTCCTGTAGGCGTCGCGGCGCTTAAGCGCGTTCGCCTCTTATACGTCTGGCCAACTGAATGTCCTTGGGCATGATGGTGACGCGTTTGGCGTGAATGGCGCACAAGTTGGTGTCCTCGAACAGACCCACGAGGTAGGCCTCGCTCGCCTCCTGGAGCGCCATGACGGCGGAACTCTGGAAACGCAGGTCAGTCTTGAAATCTTGCGCGATCTCGCGAACCAATCGCTGGAAGGGGAGCTTGCGGATGAGCAGCTCCGTGCTCTTCTGGTAACGGCGAATCTCGCGGAGGGCGACGGTGCCGGGCCTGTAACGATGGGGCTTCTTGACGCCCCCGGTGGCGGGCGCGCTTTTCCTGGCCGCCTTCGTGGCCAGCTGTTTGCGGGGCGCTTTGCCTCCGGTGGACTTGCGAGCGGTTTGTTTAGTACGTGCCATTGCCAGACGGTGTCAAACTGAGAATGATTTCGAAGTTCCAACTCGGGTGGCATTTATGAACTCGGCGGGCCAGTCGAAACGAGCGATTGGCCGAACGGGAGACGGGCGACGCCCCTCGCACGGACCGAGCTGATAAAAAGAGACCGCGAGACCGCAGTCGGCAGCATTCTCGTCCCGCAAGGAAGAAGTTCCGCTTCGCAGTTTAGATTCGAGCTCCGAAACAGATTTAACTCGATAACCAGAGAAAATGACGGGCCGCGGTAAGGGAGGCAAAGGTTTGGGAAAAGGGGGCGCCAAGCGACACCGCAAGGTCCTGCGCGACAACATCCAGGGCATCACGAAGCCCGCCATCAGGCGTCTGGCCCGTCGCGGCGGCGTCAAGCGCATATCAGGTCTCATCTACGAGGAGACCCGCGGGGTGCTGAAGGTGTTCCTCGAGAACGTGATCAGGGACGCCGTCACGTACACCGAGCACGCCAAGAGGAAAACCGTAACGGCCATGGACGTGGTGTACGCTTTGAAACGTCAAGGCCGCACCCTGTACGGCTTCGGCGGTTAAAGAAACCTCGGCAACGGCAGCAGCAACAACGAAGACAGGCAGAAAAAAAAACGGTTCTTTTCAGAACCACAAATGTTTTCGAGACAAAAAGAATGTTCGTTGGGAAAGGAGCAGAATTCTTGCGTCTTAGATTAATTGCAGTACCAGCATGCAATCGGTTTAAATTTTTTTATTAGCCCGTCATTAAAAAATAGGGAGCGAGTAGTAACTTTTGCACTAGTATTGACTGGAAGCGCGTATTTTAGGATGCGGATATAAGTGACATAATTATGTGTCGTTTCCCGAAAGCGCGAAGGGCTTCGCTCTCAAGTAACGCAATTTATATCCCCCTCTACCTAGTTACGTGTTTACTATCAGACGCGACTTGTATATTTCATCTATTAAAAATTTCTAATTCGCTTCGATTAGCATTATAGGTATGTACACACACAGCAGACAGACAAAGGGGGATGGCTAAAGAAGAATAAGTCGCACAACTGAAAAACGTTTTATTTCATGTACGTTAGGAGAAGTTGCGATCTGTTTTGACGTGTGTCAGATTCCGTTTATTATTGGAACAAATTGCGTTAAAATCATTAAAATCGAGCGATAACTGCGGGCACATCTCGTTTGGAAGGTATTCTCTTTTAAGGGAGAAGAGCGGTGGCCCTGAGAAGGGCCGTTGTTTGTTTAATTTTTACTTTTCTCTTTCTCTTCGATCGGCTTAAGCTTTCTTCTCCGTCTTCTTCGGCAGAAGGACGGCCTGGATGTTGGGTAGGACGCCGCCCTGCGCGATCGTCACCCCGGAGAGGAGCTTGTTCAGCTCCTCGTCGTTCCGGATGGCGAGCTGCAGATGCCGGGGGATGATCCTCGTCTTCTTGTTGTCGCGGGCCGCGTTCCCGGCCAGCTCGAGCACTTCGGCGGCCAGGTACTCCATCACTGCGGCGAGGTAGACGGGCGCTCCGGCGCCCACGCGCTCAGCGTAGTTGCCCTTCCTGAGCAGACGGTGTATCCTGCCGACGGGGAACTGGAGTCCGGCCCGGCTGGACCTGGACTTTGCCTTTCCCTTGACCTTTCCGCCTTTGCCGCGTCCGGACATGATAGATTGTATTCGGGAGGAGAAGTAGTAAGGAAAGTAGTAGCGTGTGCGCCGGGCTGTGTATGCAGGGCGAGAATGAGAATTTCGACGAACGCGCTTCGAACTTATAGCGTAGAGCGTTTGCCAACGGGAGAGCGCGCGGGCCCGCTGGGCGGAGCCGGCGGTTACAACGACTCGGTATAAAAGCGCGAGGCGAATCGCTGCGATATTCAGTTCCAATCGAGAAGTCGAGCGGAACACTCGTGTGCCTTCAATTCGTTAAGATGGCAGACCACGAATTTAGAGAAGCCAAGACAAGGAACCAACGCCGAGCCACCGCTGCAGCCTCCGCCGCCGCCGTTGCCGCCGCCAGTTCCGCCTCCACCGCCGCCTCCATTCCCAGCGCTACCTCCGCCGCCGCCGCCACCGCCGCCGCCACCGCCGTTAGCACCCTGGGGAAAACCATCAACCGACCTGGTGAGAATGTTCCGGTCCCCGCTTTACTTTCCTTGGTTCTCCCCGAACCCGCTCGCCCCCCCCGCTCCCGTCATTCATCATCCTCATCTACCACTTCTCAGCCCGAAACTTTCCGATACTCAATTAGAAACATCCCAGACAATTTCGCATCCCAGAAAACTTTCTACTCCATGCTAATCTCCCAAGGTTACAAGAATATCCGCTCCCTGGTAGTTAACTACAACAAGACAGCTCTCCTCGTCACCCTGCAACCCCTTGACGGACACACCCAATCAAATCTCCGTACCGCTACCAACAGCAGAACCCTAGAGTTATGCCCACTGTTTCGAAAAGCCCCCACAACTCAAGCCCCAAGAAAGCTACCAACTTTTTCTATCGTCGCCCGTAACGTCGATCAGGACATCGCTCCTGAAGACGTTAAACTCCAATGCCCCCAGCTCCAGGTCTTCAAATGTTGGCGCATAATATCAAAAAAAACCAACAAACCCACACCCATGCTCCGAATTATTTCGTCCGACAAGAGCACCATTGATGAACTTCTCATCAATGGTCTCAATCTCTACGGCCGCAAACACCCCTGCGAGCCTTCCCACGCCCCCACCCCCACACCTTTGCAGTGCTCCAAATGTTTTGCCTTCGGGCACTCCCCTTCCGATTGCAGAAGCAAACCCGTTTGCCCCACCTGCCCCAACAACCACCCTCCCGGCAAGTGCCCCAGCGAAACCCCCATCTGCCCCCATTGTAAAGGCGATCATCCCGCCTGGTCCCGCGACTGCCCCCAATTCCCAAAACCCCAAAACATCACCCCCGAAACCCCAGTTGTCCCCACCAAAATCCTCGAGTCAAACATCGACCCTGAAAACTCTGACATGGATGAAGACCAAACCCATGAACCATTTTTATCGGTGAGACAATTCATTCGTTTCCTCACCAAAACCCTCTTTGATATCTTTCCCCTGCAAAAGCAACAAATCCAATCGACCCTTGAGCAATCCGCTCGTGTATGTCTAGACCGCTTCCTCCGAATTTCCCATTCGGGGAACAAAGTCATTTTTACTTTTAATTAAGTACCACCCCCCCCAATCCCCGTATTTTTCGCCCCCGGCACTCTTTAATGGCTCACGACCTTTTCTTTGGAACCGTCAACGCCTGCGGCATCAGCCGCAAACTCCTCTCCGTCAAAAACCTTCTGTTCAACCACAACATTTCTATCCTAGCCATCACAGAAACCCGTTTCAGACCTACTCTCAACATCACAGGTTATCATACCTACCAGAAGCCGCCCCCCATTCAAGGACATCACTATGGCACATCACTCCTAATTTCAAGCCAGCTCGCTTCCACAGCCCACCCCCTCCCCCCACATCTAGCCCACCTCGAAGCCGTTGCAGCAAATCTCCACATTCATAACCTCCAAATATCGATAGTTTGTTATTACAACCCCCCCAACTCCCAAGTTTCCGCTGATCTGCTCGACTACGTTTCCCAACACAACCATTCTTTAATCCTAGGCGACTTCAATTCACGCCACACCGACTTCGGTGACACACTCACAAATAGAAACGGCAGATCCCTAGTCAACATCATAAACAATCTCCCAATCTCACGTCTCCGTAATGTCCTCCCGACCTGCATCACTCACCACGGCTGCTCAATAGTTGATCACATCCTCGTTTCGGATCAACTATCGCCGCTCACAAACCCCGACTCCACCATTGGCACCACCATCACTTCCGACCACCTCCCGGTCATTTCAAATTTCAATTTCCCAGGCCGCCAACCTCCGCCAGATTTCACCACCATTTTCGATTACCCAAACACCGATTGGGCTAACTTCCAAGATTTTATTGCCCAAAATCTCCCCCCCATAAACCCTACCCAAAACCCTGAAGACATCGACACCCAAATTTCCCAACTAATTTCTGCCATCGATCAAGCTAAAACACTTCACGTCCCCACAAAACGCATCCCCAAAAATAAACGACCGCTCCCTCCAACTATTCTAAGCTTGATCCGTCAAAAACGCCGAGCGTACCATGATTTCTCCCAAACTCGTTTGCCCATTTTCAAAACAACTTTCAACAGGCTAAACGCCCAAATCCGCCGAGACATCAATCTTTTCCGTCTAAACTCCTGGACCCAAACTTGCCAATCCCTAGACTATCGCCAAGGCAAACTTTTCTGGAACAAGTTCCAAACTCTCACAGGCCAAAAAACCCGAGTCAACCATCATCTCATTGCAAACAACACCATTTTCAATAGTCCCCAAGATAAGGCAAACTGTTTCGCCCAAACCCTTCAAACGATGCACCAGGTCCCGAATGACCCAAATTTCAACGAGCCATTCCGAATCCGAACCGCCCATGCCATTGCCCAGTTTCGCCTAAACCCCCTTCAGCCCCCCCCAACCCAGACCCCCTTATGGAGCCCACCAATTCCGATGAGGTCAAATTCCATTTTAAGCACCTCAAAAATTCCAAAGCTCCCGGCCCCGATCAACTCAAGCCGCTCCTCCTCAAAAAACTCCCAGACCAAGCCATCGAAGCCATTGTCACGATCTACAATTCCTGCCTCCAGATTTCTTACTTCCCCACAGCCTGGAAAGAAGCTTCGACCATTATGATTAACAAACCCGGCAAAGATCCCCACAGCCCGCTATCTTATCGCCCCATATCCCTGCTGAACATCCTCGGCAAAACCCTTGAGAAAATCATCGCTTCCCGCCTGCGAGAAACCCTCGAATCAAACAATCTCCTCCCCCAAGAACAATTTGGTTTTCGCCCCCACCGCTCCACTATGAACCCCATCTTCGAACTCCACACCGACTCCACCAGAAGTGCCAATCTGAACCGATGCACGCTCGCCGTCTTCTTGGACATAGAGCGTGCTTTCGACAAAGTCTGGCATGACGGTCTCGTCCAAAAACTTCTGTCCTTAAATCTCAGCCCACACTTCGTCAAACTCATCGATTCATTTCTCTCCAACCGCTCCTGCAGAGTTAAAGTCTTCGACTCCCACTCCCACCCCATTGACCTCCACTCGGGCGTCCCCCAGGGTTCCATACTTTCTCCCCTATTATACTCTATATTCGCCCACGACTTCCCAGTCACAAACCCCACCCGAGCCAAAACCCGTTTTTTCGCGGATGACACCGCTATTTGGACTTCCCAAAGAACCTCCCTTTCCGCATCCCGCGAAATTCAAGTTGCCCTCAATCACATCTCCAGATGGACCAGCAAGTGGAGGATTAAACTCAACGGCCAGAAATCAACCGCCATTCTATTTCGTCACCCGAACTCCTTCCGAACCCCCAGACTGGATCCAACCGTCATTAACATTTCTGCCCACAATCAAGCAATCCCCCTTTCAAACCAGGCCCGATACCTGGGGATCACTTTCAGAAACACCTGCTCCCTAAACCTCGACATCCGAGAAACCCTGAAAAAAGTCCGAAACCGCTCAAATCTTCTTCGGCGCATCCAAGGCCGCTTCCACGGCTGTGACTCTCGAACCCTCCTCCACACCTATAACACCTTCATTCGCCCCGTCATTGAGTACCGAGCCCCCATATACGCCACTATCAAACCCCATCTCCTTCATCAAATCGCAGCATGCGAAAGGCAAATTCTCCGTCGCATATTCCGTCTTCACAGAGAACACCCCAGCCACTTAATCCACATCGACACCGAAACTACTCCGATATGCGACCGCCTCACCCTCCTCCAGCAGAAATACATCTCTCGCACCCTTCATCAAGGCATTCCTATCGCCAACGAAACCCTCACGACCTCCCACAAACCCCTAAACCGTGACCTCGCCCCAGTCAACCGTGTGCCCAGGAAACCCCGGTGCAAACTCCCACACCCCCCTACTGCCCTCCTATCATCCATGTACCCCGACCTCCCTGGAATCCTCATTGACATAGTGGAGGACACTCCACTGTCTATGAGGTGAACAGACTAACTCCACCATTATTGCTCTAATGAACACAAAATACTCCACTTTTATTTAACATTACAGAAACGCCAGGAAGCCCCAAACCCCCCCAGCCCAGACCAACCAGCCACCACGCCAACCACCAACCCAGCACCAGCCCACCAAGATGCCACCAACCCAGAAGGAAGAAACGAAGCCCAGGACTGAAGAGGCCCAACGCCTAGAACGGTCCACCTCTATAATATTAAGTTACCCTATAAAAATGAAATGTAATATCTTAAGAGATTTGAATAAACGTATTTTCAATTCAATTCAATTCGCTGCGATATTCACTCTTAGAAATTCCCTTTCCGATCTCGGGAGCGTTACGTCAGTCAGTCGAGTCGAGTCCGAGAGTGCTGCTAGCGGTACGCCATTATTATCATGCCACCCAAGACCAGCGGTAAGGCCGCCAAGAAGGCGGGCAAAGCCCAGAAGAACATCTCCAAGACCGACAAGAAGAAGAAGCGCAGGAGGAAGGAGAGCTACGCCATCTACATATACAAGGTGCTCAAGCAGGTCCACCCCGACACCGGCATATCCAGCAAGGCCATGAGCATCATGAACAGCTTCGTGAACGACATATTCGAGAGGATCGCCGCCGAGGCGTCCCGCCTCGCCCACTACAACAAGCGCTCGACCATCACCAGCAGGGAGATCCAGACCGCGGTCCGGCTCCTCCTGCCCGGCGAGCTGGCCAAGCACGCCGTCAGCGAACGTACCAAGGCGGTCACCAAATACACCAGCTCGAAGTAGACGACAAGCGGCTACGAACAAAGCAAAAAAAAACGGTTCTTTTCAGAACCACAACTCGTCCTTATAAGAAGGAATTTTCCATGAGAAAAGCGGTTTACTTTTGCGACACACTTGCTTGCTTACTTACATAGATACATACAGACATGGCAAACTTTTAACTCTCGTCTTTTACTAGAACACCAAAGACAAACGCCACACTCTGATATTAAATACCCGTCGTTCTAATCACACATAAAGTGAGTGAGAACAAAGAGTAAAGTAAAAACGTCTGACGATCGTATCACTATTTATCATTCTCCGTCCATATGTGCTCTTGCACTAGAAAACACATTAAATGACAGTACTTTCAAGCTGGAAAGTGGCCGTTTGTCACGTTTGCTGCTGCAGAACCGCAAAACTGTTATTATTTCGCAGCACTTGGTAACAACTGTTGCGGTAGAAAACGAGTTAAATTACATTACATACAGATTAGAAGAAAGAATGGGAGCTGTATTTTAATGCTTTCTATAATAAGTTTATTAAAGAGATTTTAGAAACAGGGTTTCTGGGAAAATTACGAAAGCTAGAAAGCCATTATCGGCGTTTGTTACGATCACCTACGGCTTAAGGCATTTAGCCTTTAAAAACCTTTTAATCTGTTTTGCTAGTTTCTGGCGGATAATTTTTATCTCGCTCTGTCTCTCACTCTCTCTCTCTCTCTCTCTCTCTCAAGCTGCTTGCGTAAAAAAATACAGTAATCCTGTCAGCTGTTAATTTCTCATCAGTGCCCAGCAGAAATCATAAATACGGCGACCGTGAAATATGTAATTATATAAAACCCCGCTCCTATATTGATATAGCCACAACCAACATGTGATATACACTAAAATTTGTGGCGGTAAATTCAAACTGTCCTCAATAATTCATAATCACACTGTATGTATGTATGTATGTATGTATGTATGTATGTACGTAGGTATGTATGTACATCTAATTCTTATGATTACTTCCGTCTGATGTTTGATAGCCCTCTCCCTCTCTGTCGGGTCTGTCTGGCTGTATGTCAGTGTTTCTCTTTCTCTCTCTCTCTCTCTCTCTCTCTCTCACACACACACACACACACACACATACACACACACTGCCTCTGCGAAGCGCAAATCTGTTATTATTATTATTACGCACTGGGACACAGCTGTTACCAGGTCCGGGCTGGGCAGGGGCGCTGGGCGCTGGAGTGTCCAGGGCCCCCGGAGTTCCGGCAAGCCCGGGCCTCCCAGTCCTAACAAATTATATTTTTTTTAACTTTTACAAATTTTAGCTAGACATGCATAGAAGGAAATTTCTTTAATCTTGGCGCCGAAAGTTATTGCGGTATACCATATAAAAATATCAAGTTTCAAGCAGCTACCTAAACATGTTTATATTTACTGTTTACACAATACGGGCCCAGCCGTCCAGCCCGGCTGATAAGGATCGAATTATTGTCAGTTTCGATGAGTGGACTCCTTTCTCGGAAAGTGTCTAATAAGTCGTGTAATCAATCGTATATCGCATTCACAACTGTTTATTTTAAATAATGGCGAGATTAGAGCTTCCCTGTTTTTGTCTGCCTTACAATTTCGCTTTGGTTTCTTTCAGTTGAAGTGGTTCGAAGACAGTTTCTTGCGGTCTCATTCGTGAGAATATATTCATACGTACCCCAAATCGCGAACCGCGTCATATTATTATTTTAAAAGCATTGTTAACGCGTCAGCTTAGTGTTGCAGTAATTTTAGTGCTATTAATAACAATAATTATTGCATTTTTTTTTATTAAAATTAAAATGGAAAAAGCCAAATATAAACATAAATCCGGCGGTTCAAAAAAAAAAATGTGAGACAAGGTAGTTCGGTTTCTTTTATGTCCGAAAATGAGTCTTGCGATAGTTCAATGTTGGAGGAAAATATTGATACATGAGCAGGAGCAGGAGCATCAAACCAATCAAGGGAATTAATCGAGAAGTCTGTTCCCGAAACTGAATATTTCCGCGAGACCAGCGTTGATCCGATGGAAGGGACATCCAAAGATGTTTTAGAAGGAAATCTCGAAGAAGATATTTATGCAAGTGACGTGGGTAAGCTAACAGATAATGACAGTGGATTTATGACATTTTTTTCGGCTATAACAGCGTAAATCTGTTATTATTACGCACTCGGGCTAAATTACGTTACATACAGGTTAGAAAAAAAAATGGGAGCTACATTTTAATGCTTCTATAGTTTACAGCCCGTTTATTAGAGGGATTTTAGAAGCGGGGTTTCTGGGAAAGTTACCAGAGCTATAAGGCGATTGTCGGTAATTGTTAGGATCGCTTCCCTCTTGAGGCATTTTGCAAGATTCGTGTAAGTTGGGAATTTTTCGAAATATTTACAAAAATTATGGGCAAATGTATTTCAAAATAAACAATTTCTAGCACGGCCACCCTTTGCAGCACGACCCCGAAGTAACGTTTCACGCGGGAAATTCGGCGTGGGTCCTAGAGAAACCGTTATTAAAAAAGTGTCGTGTGACTACGGTATCCAGTATTTTTTTTTAATTTCCGTTTCATCCGGAAACTGCTCTATCTTTGGGAGAAAGGAAACGGAGCGTTAAATCTCCTGCCGGCGGTGCCGAGGCCGTCGCCGCCGCCGACAATTTAACCTGGGTGTCCGTAGCAAGCTGTGATCGGACGCGGTTTCAAATGGACCGAACCCGGTCGCGAAGAACGCCTTTGCCGCCGAGGAACCGACCGTCCGATCGACTCGAAACGCCGCAGGGAAACGTCCCGTACATACAGCTTCCCGACGGCGACGCTTCCGGAGCGGTCGGCGTGCCGGCGTCGCCGCTCCCCTGCTTCGAAGCGCGCGGTACGCAGGCCGCTGTCACCTCTCACGCGAAATAACAAGCGGTTCGGCCGTTCTCCCGGACTTAAGCCGTTGCGTTCTTGGTCCAGGCTGCGGAGCGGTTGTTCCTCGTACGTAACGAACGGCGGAGACGTCCAAAATAAGGAACCGGCGCCCGCCGCCGCCGTCGAACTCCAAAGCGTGCGGACACGAAAGTTGCAAACTCCCGGCCGCTAGTGCGAGCCGCAAAATTTTTCTGTTACCCGGGGGGGGTTTGCGAACGCACACTGGGTCCACCCTCGAAGTAAACAAACACAGACAAACAGACACACAAGGTAAATGTAATAAAAATGTTTAATATCACACGTAAATATAAGCAAAATGCATATACAAATACATACAGGTATCAAAATATAAACTCAGAGCCAATACTCATATGTAGGTACACATACATAGAAACACAAATATCAATAAACACAATAAAACACATATACGAAAACTAAAACTAACACTATAAACAACTAAAAGGTCTGAACTTAAGAACTACACAAATGTCTAACGCGCACGAAACGAAAAGTCAAATAAAAGCACTGAAAAGTTAAATAAGCGCACTACTCACAAACAGCCGTACCTATCCAGGTACGGAGGCCGCAGCGGAATCCTCCGGCTGCTGCTGTCTGGTGTCCTGGGGATGTCCTCGTATACACCTGGCCCGCGCCAAGGCCAGCTGGATGCAGGAACCGCTGGTGAAGACCTGGTGGTAGCTGGCAGGGCTATTATCGAGGCCTCAATCTGCCTACTCCTCGATAATAGCTGCTGGAACCAGATGCTCAGGAACAGATCTCTCTGGTGCTGGCAGGAAGCAGATCGCTGGTGGTAAGCAGGGCTATTATCGAGGCCTCAATCTGCCTACTCCTCGATAATAGCTGCTGGAACCCGGTGATCGAATAGATCGCTCGAACAGACCTCTCTGGCGCTGACTTGCTAGGCTAATATCGAGGCCTCAATCTGCCTACTCCTCGATATTAGCTGCAGGAACCAGATGATCTTCAGTGGGGCTGCCAGGCCTTTTTAAAGGGCCTGGGGGCGAAGGGCCGGCGTCTGATTGGCCGACGAGGTTTACCAATAATAGAAAATTAACGGCGAACCTCGTCCGGTAACATTTCTGTTACCCGGGGGGGGTTTGCGAACGCAAACTGGGTCCACCCTCGAAATAAACAAACACCCAAACAGACACACAAAAAGAAATATGCTATATAAAGTATTATTTAATAAGCACACGGTAATCAGGTATCACACAGATGCACATGAGTATATAAACATATACAAGTATGCACAAATAACACAGTAATCAATGATAAAACAAACATACAAAATATATATATAAGTGATTCTACAATATGCCCACATAAATATAGTGAATGAAATGAAGCAAACACTTTCAGGATACATATATACATAAACAAATAAAATGCGCAGGTGCAATCAATCTATGTGTCAAGTATGATTTATTTGAGACCACAAATGTTATGAAAGCACCTGTATATAGGCACAAATATTACAAAGACAAACAAACACATAAAAGGAATAATCTAAATCTAACACACTAAATACTAACACACTAAATGACTAACACACTAAATAACTAACACACTAAATGGTCCACTTAAAGCTACACTAATGTCTGACGCGCACGAAACGAAATGTTTAAGGGGCAGGATACAAAGTCACAAAATAAAAGTACTTACACGGGAAACACACACAGGGAACTGGAAGCGGCTGGGTTGATTATCAGGGCCTCAATCTGCCTACTCCCTGATAAAACAACTGCTGACTCGACTTGAGAATAGCGGGTTTGAAGGCAAGGATACTGGGGTCTCAATCTGCCTACTCCCCAATACCTGTGATGTGCTATTCTCAAGCCGCTGGAACCAGATGATCAGGAACAGATGCCTTCTCATGCTGCGGGCTGCTGCTTATATTGGCGGCCCGGCGAGCGTCTCGACCGTGATTGGCCGAGCTGGCTCCGCCTCTAATGGCGGAGACCGCGGAAAATCTCGCGGTTGTCGCGGATCCTCTCGCGGTAACATGCCCCCCCCATCAAGATGGTCGTCCGGGTCGGCAGGGTGCCCTGGAGCTCGCCGGAGGTCGTTAAGGTGGACCTTCACGGGGTCGCCGTTGGCCTTCCGGATCCAGTATGTGTTCGGACCTGCAGCTTCGATGACGGAATGCGGTCCCGTCCACTTGGGGTCGAAATGGGACCTGGTGGCCGGATGTGCCCTTGCCATCACCTGGTCGCCGGGAACGTAACGGTCAGGGACGGGAGCATCACCGACGTACCGGGCACGGTAGCGATGCTGGTTGCGGTGAACTTGACGGATCCTCTGTTCTCGGGCTTCGCCGTGGTTGGCCGCTGCAGGGTGGTCGGGTGCGGCTGCCTGCCATTCTCCGGGCCGAGGCAAATCGAAGCCCAGCAACGCTTTACCTGGCGTCATCCCTGTAGCGGCGTTCCTTCGGGTCCGCAGGTTGAACAGGACGGCAGGTAGCACGGAATCCCAATCCTCGGGAGCCCTTCCCTCAAGGTGGATCCTGAGGCCCTTCTTCAATTCCTGGTTCCGTCGCTCGACCGGATTTGCCTGGGGGTGGAATATTGGTGTTGTCCAATGGAGACACCCCCAGCGTCGTAATGCGGCGTCCCAGGAGATGGACGTGAATTGGCTGCCGTTATCCGAGATGATGGTCCGCGGGTAGCCATAGCGATGGAATACCTCCCGTTCCAGGGTTTGGATCAGTCTGGGAGCGGCGGCATTTTCCATGGGGAAGGCTTCGGTCCAACGGCTAAATAGGTCGGTGACCACCAGTATTTGACGGTTGTTGGACCGACTGGTAACATATGGACCCATGACGTCCACGGAGACGGCCTCCCAGGGGTGAGCAGGCTGATGGGGTCGCAGAGGGGCTCGATCTTGGAGGGGCCCTCTCTTCATGGCCGCGCAAGTCCAGCAGGAAAGCACATGGACGCGGCAGGCGCGATCCAGCTTTGGCCACCAGTAATGCTGGAAGATGGCCCTTGCGGTCTCTTCGATACCTGGGTGCCCCGCGCTCGGAGCGTCGTGGTATGCGTACAGAACGCGTGGTTGGACGTCATGTGGAACCACTAGTTTGTGACCCTCGGGGTGCTGTCGGTATAGATGGCCGTCGCGAGTAACGAAGTTCCGCAGAGTCTCGCGTTCCTGGGCTGCCAAGGTTTGGGCGTGCGGGTTTCGGTCTTGGGCGTCCTTGACCTCCTGGACCAAGTCGGCAACTTCAATGTGAGCCAGAACCGGAACCGTAGCTCGATCGGGCGGCAACAGTCTCTCTTCGTCCGTGGCTTCTGCGGAGACGGCGGCGTCCGATGGGTTGCGGGAGAGGTGGTCCGGGAGCTCGTTCTCCCTTCCGGGACAATGGACGACGTGGAATTGGAACTCCTGCAGCAGCAAGGCCCAGCGGGTTAGTTTAGACTTCTGGTCTTTCATCCTGTCTAACCAGAGGAGGGATCGGCTATCTGTTTTTAATGTGAATGGCCGGTCTTCTAAATAGGGGCGGTATCGTTTTACGGCCCACACGACAGCCAGGCACTCCTGCTCGTTAACATGGTAGTTACGCTCGGTCGGACTTAGCTTGGCGCTGGCGTAACTGATGATTTTTCTTTGGCCCTCGATCTCCTGGAAGAGGACGGCGGCGATACCGGTCCCGCTGGCGTCGGTCTGTAGGGAAAACGCCTGGCTGAAATCGGGCCGATGGAGCTGCAACGGTTGCGCCAGGGCCTCTTTGACTCTCTGGAACGCTTCTTCCGCCCTCGGGGTCCAGGAAAACTTACGGTTGACCTTGAGCAAATCGGTGAGCGGTTCGGTCAACTCGGCGCTACGCGGAATGTAGTCGCGGAGCCAGTTGCATAAACCTAGAAAACTGCGAAGCTGCTTACGGGTGTGTGGTGGTGCGGCGGCCTTCAGGCTCTCGAGGTGTTCGGTGCGGGGGCGGTTACCGTCCGTGGTGATCACGTGCCCCAGGTACGTGATAGACTGTACACCGAGTTGGCACTTATCGGGGGAGAGCTTCAGGTGATGTCGCTGCAGCCGTTCCATCACTAAGCGGAGGTGGACTAGGTGATCCTCCCAGCTGTTGGAATAGACGACGATATCGTCCAGGTATACGAGGGCAAAGTCCCGGAGGTAGCCGGGGAGGACTTCCTGGGACATCAGTTTTTGGAAGGTGGCTGGAGCATTCTTTAGTCCGAAGGGCATCACCCTGAACTGGTAGGTGGCCCCGTCTGGAGTCGCGAAGGCCGTCAGCTCTTTGGACTGTTCTCCTAGCGCTATTTGCCAATAGCCGGATTTCAGGTCCAATGTTGAAAA
>JABXWE010104993.1:0-16596 GCA_014611495.1 Limonius californicus | reverse complement strand
ATGAATGAGTGAGAGAAAAAAAAGCCAGTACAACAAAGAAGATAAACTGTCAAATACAGATGTATTGATAAAAGTATTTCATAACGCAGGAAGAATAAACTTATAAAATATACAGTTTGACTACTTTACTTGCAAAAAATGTATGGGATCATTTAATCTCCGAAACAGCATTTTCCTGGGTAAGCGACAAAGGGACCTCGATGGGGCAGTGCGAATACGCGCTGTCACTCGAGGTCGCAGTGAAATGCGGCCAATCGGCCGTGTGGTCGAACCCCGGCTGAGGTGACTGTATTTCAGTGACTTAAGTTAAGAATGCATGTTGCATTATTGGTTAGTATGTAAGGGACCCCGCACTTCCCTGAAGTAATGCGAAAGCAGTTCCGGGGAGGGGAGGGCGGTAGTACCTACGCATAAAAGAAAAGGTTAAGCGGAAAACGTCATGAAAAGAAATTCAAAGAAAAATCCAGGTAAATGTAATAAAAACTTCACAGTGAAAAGAGAAGTAAATTAATGCAAATTGGCTTGACAATTACTTTACTTTTCTGTACAAAATCTGTTCACCGCTTTTAAATTTCGCAAAATTGGAAAACTCATTACTGAGTAAGGGTTCATTATTCTTGAAATTGTATATCCTATCCCACCAGTTAACGAAAAGCCCATTTATTACCGTCTTTAGAAACTATTTTCTTGAACACTTTAAAACCCTTGGTTGTGTTCTATTTTTGCAATCTAGAATTAACTATTCAACATTAGCCGAATGGCAAAAAAATATTCAATTATGTGGACATTTTAATGAAACGTTTGCTTTTCCGAGGCGATACCACATATGTAAGTGAAACTGAAGTGCTTCTTTTATTATTTCATCATCAGTCTACAGGGAGCTCTGAATTGTACAAAATAGACGTTTTACAGAACTATTAAATTGTTTACGTTACGATATACGGTATAAAAACGGAAATTACCTTAAAATTTTGTTTATGATAAACCAAGTTAGGTATGATAAAAAAATTGCGCGTTTAACTGTGTAATTATAGGTACGTCGTTGATTAGTTCCATATTGGCAAAGGCACGCCGGTTCTCTGTAATCAACAAGTTATCTAATCAAATACACGCGGGTTTTGATCTAACGGCGGAAACTATGAGATTTTTGATTGCGGCTTATCAAGATTTCCTAAAAAAAAATAGATTTTGAGTTGTTTTATGTCCAAACCGTCACAATCCTTAGATTATTCGTAGACCACTAAAATAATGAAAAGATTTTGACGTCTACGTAGATACCTATACGTAGCTTGTCCAACTGAAACCCATCTTTGATCAACTTAGCCTTGAAAACAAATGCAATAATTCATATGACGTTTGTTAATGCGTTTGTAAGCAACACATTAATAAGTTTCTGGCATTTGAAGTTGATTCTAACTTTTAAAACTTCGATTTTGAAATGGCCCTTTTTGTTGAAAATCCGTCAAAGTTTGATCAGCGTGCGGTCCTACAATTTTTATGCGCTGAGGGTGTGCAGCCACTGCAGATTCATACGCGAATGTATGTCGTGTATGGAAATCCATGTATTGCATACCCAACTGTGAAGGAATGGTACCGAAAATTTAAAAATGGAACAGAGGGGACTATGGATGAGCCACGACCAGGTGCACGCTGTACTGCATTAACAGAAAACAATATGGCATGTGTAGAAGGCCTTATTAGAGAAAATCTCGAAGAGCAATTAGAGAAATTTCAGAAATTGTTGGTGCGCGTGTAGGATCTGTCCATAGTATTGTTCGTAATCGGGGTTATAGCAAGGTTTGTCTGCAATGGATTCCTTGCCTCTTGTCGATTGAACAAAAATGCTTGCGAATGGGCTCATCTCTGCAACACCTCATGGACTATAGGCAAAATGGTGATGACTTTCTTCTGTCGATAGTTGCTGGTGACAAAACTTGGTGCCATTATTGCGAGCCATTCAGTAAGTTATCGTCGATGCAGTGGAAACATTCAAGTTCACCACCACCGAAGAAGCTTAAAGCACAAGCTTCTGCAGTCAAGGCGAGGTTAACATTTTTTTCGACCATGAAGGACCCTTGCTGATAGAGTTTAAGGAACCTGGAGTAAACGTCAATGCAAATCTGTACAATGAAACGTTGAACAAGCTTCATCACGCAATAAAATGGAAACGTCCAGGGAAACTTACGCGTGGAGTCATTTTGCTGCACGACTATGCTAGAGCTCATGGTGCTAATGTGGTAAAAGAAAATCTCCAACGAAAGAAATTGGGGGTTTAGAGCATCCACCCTATAGCCCGGATCTATCGCCTTGCGATTTACATATTTTTGGACCGCCGAAAAAGGCGTAAAAGTTCGGCTTGTTGAGTCTGACGAGAAGTACAGATAGCTGTGGAAGACTTCTTCAATCAGCAGCCCAAAGAATTATATTAGCAGCGTATACGTCGGTTAGTAAAACAATGGGATAGGTGCCTTAACTGCGATGGTAACTATTTGTAATTAAATTCTTGAATAAATTTTTTAAAGCAAAGTTGGATTTCAATTAAGCACACCTCGTACATGATTAAACGTTTCCAAATTTGACGTTACATATCGTTTGCCAAGTTATTAGTATCTGTAGAAAAATACAAGTTCAAGTAAGACTGATAGGTACTGTTTCAGATGATGAGAATTTTGAGTAAACAGAAAAAGATGGCCAACTTCCGGTTTAAGAGGAAGGAACATTGTCTTAATTTTTTTTTAATGGAACTCTTTTTATTTTTTCGGATAATTCATGACATTTTCTCTTTATCGAATTACAGGGTGTTTTACAAGTAGTGTAAAATACTTTACTAGTTGCTGAAGTTTGAGACAATAAAATCATAGGTCATATTCTAATTATTTACGAAACTACAGGAGTTCAAAATTTTAATGTAATAATCAGTTCATAACCTTAATATCAAATGAATAAAACAAAATATGTTTTTAAAAAACAAAAATATATTCAGTTTTTATAATAAACGCTCAAAACGCGCTCCTATAGATTGTATACAGGCCTGACACCGACGAACCAACGAATTCTGTCAAGTAATTATCCATATGTGTGTACATATTATAATATCGTACACCAATAACTTTAGATGTACATAAAAATCCATAGGATTTAAATTTGCAGATCTTGGGGGCCATATGATGGGACATATACGTTTAAAACATTTATTAGAATAATAATAATTCAAACATGCAGTTAACTGTTTTCCATAACGGGATGGGGCGCTGTCCTGTTGGTACGACATGCCATATCGAATATTAAGTGTAGCATTTTCTAATGTCTCATGATGCCTATTTTCTAAAAATCTACGCATCGTTCTAAATTTAAGTGATCCTTAAAACTACAACTTCAAGCAACTGATTGTTGAAATGTATTTCCTTTCCATTACCCGTAAACGGAAACAACATCTGCATACTCAGCTGCACTAAAAATTTCCATTATTTAAGAAAGAAGGAACTAAAATGAAGATAATTTTCAAAAAATTGTTTGTTGAAACACTGTGTATAACTTAAAATTTTCTGCAATTAAATGAACCTAATGTAAAGGTAAAGGTAAAACGGTAGTATGATGTTTAATGGAACATTCTGTATTCTTAGGCTAACTTGATTGTACGGTAGTTTTTCTTCTTAAAATTACAATACAACTGTGTCTTTAATTAATTAATTAATTAATAATAAGCGAATCATTTGCACTTGAAGAATCATTTCGTTCCCTTCTTCTAGGCGCTGAACCCAATTGTGTGTAGACGACGAACATGCACTGGAATATGATGTCTTGTTATTGCTCTGGCAGACCTTTCTCATTTCGAATATATATTATTGCTATATTCCATATTATTATTAGTTCATTATATGGTGACTATTTTACGGATGCCTTCTCCGTCTATCACTTACTAGTTTCCAAAATACCTTATGTGCAGGCCTCTAGGCCGTTTTGCTTATTCAACTGCTGCGTTCCACGTTGTTCTTGGTCTTGCCCTTTTCTTTTTTGTTGTATTTGGTACCCATCATACCTTTTGAGGCCAATGCTCTTCGGGTATGCTCCTGATATGTCCATAGCATTTCAATCTCTTTGATTGTATTTATCATTTCTTCATCCACGTTCATTTGTTGTTTGATTATGGCGTCAGGAATTCTTTGCAAACGTGAAACACCCCAGGATCCTCACCAGAAGTCCGTTTCAAGGGCATTTATTCATTGTTCTGTTCTTTTGTTTACTATCCAAACTTCGGAGCCGTCGCAATGGTTTTAAATATTCTGCCTTTTGTAGTTTTAGTAATTCTATCACCCCACAATAGCGAATTTGTTTGTTCTATGGCGTTTTTTCCATTTCCAATTTTATTGTTTATGTCATTCGTAAACGTTCCATCTGAAGATATTGTTACCCCAAGATATCTATAATTTTCGTAGCCTTTAACTGTTCCTTCTTCGTTAACGATATCGCTGCCTTTGCCTCCAATAACCATATATTGTCTTTGTCATGTTTACCTCCAACACCCATTTCTCGTACTCTTCCTTTATTTTCCTAAACATATACTCCACGTCCTCTTGATCTGATGCTAAAATGACCAGATCGTCAACAAAAGAGAGCGTGTATAGTATCTCGTCATCTCTAATCTGTACACCCATCCTACGATACTTACGCTTCCACTGTTGTAATACTTTGTTTAGGTATATTTTAAATATCGTAGGTGAAACACGACATCTTTGTCGTAGTCTTTTATTGCATATAAATTACTTCGAAATTGTGTTGCCCGTTTTAACTGCACTTCTGTTACACGTTACAAGTATTTCAAATACAAATATCTGACTTATTGTTAACTTTAGATCATTAGTTGTATTACAATAGTTAAAGAAAAAATTTCATACAATCGTATTAACAAAAAATTGGAAGTACATTAAAAAAATTCAATTCCGCTTTATCCGGAAGTTGTTGATTCCTTTTTGTTTACTAAAAATACTCGACTGCTGAAATTGCATCACTTTTACTTATTTAAGCATGTTTTTTTGTATAATTAATAATAACTTGACAAATTTACTCGCCTTGAATTTAACAACAACCTGTATGCATAATTCCGTTAACTTCAATTTCTTGCTCCTCTAATAATGTGAGGTTAGGTGTGTACTTAATGAGCAATGTTTTGATTGGCCTTGAGAAAGTGAGACCTGTCTCTCCAACTGCGCCAATTCTATAATTTATATGTAATACAATCTTCCGAATTCTTACATTTGATTGAGTATTACTATTGGTTTTTGTAAAAAAAAGGGAATGTAGTGAACAGTGATGATGGTTCTGAGGAAAATGTTTGTTTAAGCGACGTATTTCTCCCATTTTCCGTTTCCTGGTCATTTACTACTGCAGCTTTTAGTTTCAGTTTATTGCAGCTAACCGTTTTAGTAGCAGTCAGGTATATACCTATCGCAAAGTTTCGTAACGTCTTTAACTAATTAATTCTAAACAAACAAGCTAAAGGGTCCAGAGCGGTCCTTCACGAATTCATAAATATGATATATTGACCCATTCTTTCGTCCGAAGTAAATTTTTTGCTAGCACCCGGGTTAAGAAGTTACGCACGAGTCATAATAATAAACCGGTTACTCACAGCTCTGACCCTCGACCAGCGCATTGGCGTGCAGGGGCTAATATTCTGGACGAAAGAGTTTTTTTGTATAGTAAAACGGTGAAGTCCGCGAGAAATTGAAATGAATGCGGTGTTATCTACCTGCAACCGGTTCTTGGCAGCAAGGGAGTTCCTGTACCGGAAACGAACGACACTTCCGTTGCGAGATTAAATGGTTTCAGTGTCTTTGTGAGGTGACCATACAGAATTGCCTTTGTCCATTATAAAATGTGTTTTAGAACCTTTAGCGCTGGATTAAACTTAAACGTTTAAGATCGAAAGTTTTCAGTAGGTATGATCATTAATTTGTTGCAGAGCAACGTCCAAATGATTTGAGATACAGCAGCTACAATGATCGTTCTAGAGAATTTATACAGGATGTTTTGAATATTCTTCCATAAAACATAGTGATTTATGGTGGAAATATAGTATTTATAAATATGGCTCGGGACCCATTCGCACAATTAAATAATTACCAAAGAGCAAACTGTCATGAGGAAATTGTCAGTGGCAAATTAGTTGTAGAAAAAGTTGAACCTGGTAACGGTTCTACAAGAAGGTTATTTTGCGAAAATTTGAACTTTATAAGATATTGCTGCGTTCGTGGGTTTCTATAAGTGAATGTATTTACAAACA
This sequence comes from Limonius californicus, assembly GCA_014611495.1. Taxonomy (NCBI): domain Eukaryota; kingdom Metazoa; phylum Arthropoda; class Insecta; order Coleoptera; family Elateridae; genus Limonius; species Limonius californicus. The sequence goes on along the minus strand of JABXWE010104993.1, from coordinate 10,313 downwards.
TTTTCTGGCTCCATTGGCTTTTAAAATCTGACAAACATTGTTTGCAAATATTGCTTTGTAAAGTTCCATTTACAGCTAGTAAATTGAGGTTATAATTTATGAAAGAAAGCACTGTTGCCATTGCTATTCTATGTATTAAAGCTGTTTTCACATGCAATGTAGAAGCGGAATTCCCTGTTAAAACGTAGTGTCTACATTGCAGGTAATTTAAACGATATAACGTAAATAACGCCATGTTCATAAATTAAATTTGACAACCTCAAAAATTGAAAATCTAGCGGGAATATCTAATAGTTCTTGTACTTACTACAAAGATGAAATAAATATTACAACACTTTATTTTGTAATCACAGACCCAGCGTTCAAGAAAAGAACTTAGTACCCAGATGAGTTGGACGAATATACAGGCTGTGCATAAATTAACGAAAAAGCTGCACCTGGCGATGTCTTTCGTAAAATCCTAAGTCTAAAATCTTAATAGTAAAATCGTAATACTAAAATGTTGTCCTACGTCTGTATGAGGTCCCGAAAGTTTGGACATCCGGTATTTTAATATGCGTTATTAATCGATATGTGTTGATAGAAAAACTGTAATGTAATGAAAAGAAGAATTGCTAATATTTTTTTCCGTAGATGTGGTTTTTCTGTCTCAAATGTTTGTTTTTAATTTTTTTTTATTAACTTATTTTCATCAAAAATACATTTTCGTGTTTCTATGTTTTTTTGTTATCTTGTTTCGTTCACTTAGAATGAACTCTACGTTCAATGAGTATGCCGATATGTACGTGGTATATGGTTTATGTAATCGAAATGCTAACAAGAACAAGAATACCGGGCATGTTTTCCAAACCGGAGGCAGTTTAGTCTTTTAGAGGAAATGTATTTCGAAGGCTGGGCCAACGTGTTCCTGAAATTCGTTCGTTTCTCAAAAGAAATGCGAAAGCTGCCCCACCAAGGTAAAGGGGTACAATACAACTGGAAGAGCAATTATCTGCAACATTTAATATCCCTAGTAACAAGCCCGTACATTTGGTTCTATGAGAACACCTTTATCCATAACATGTCGGCAAAGTTTAACCTCTCTAAGAAAATGTGCGCATGTTGTTGTCAGCATTTCCCCATGCTCGTTGATTACATTTTCGTTGAACCTCTGCATTATACCAGGTTTAGCCGTATTCCCAATCCTGGAATTGAAATCTCTCATTATAAAGATCTTTGCTCCTTTTGGTATTCCATCTAATGATTCTTGAAGCTCCTCGACGAAGGTAGTTCGTTTTTCTTTGGGTTTACTCATATCCGGCTTATATACACTTACTAGATATATTTTCTCTCCGTCAAATTTAAGGGCGACGTACATCTGGTTGCTAGCATGAGCCCAACCCTTTGCAATCTAATAATGGAAGAAATAATAAAAAACGTCAAAGAAGTTAATGGAGGATACAGAATGGGAAAAAAAGATAGAAATACTATGCTACGCTGATGATGCGTTATTGATGGCAGAAAACAAGGACGACTTGCAGCGGCAACTATATAGATTCCAAACAACAGCAAAAAAGTTCAACATGCAAATATCCATAGATAAGATTGAAGCAATGGTGATATCGGGAGATCATATCAGATGCAAACTGACAGTAAATGATCAATCCATTAAACAAAATATGTGATGCAGTTACCTGGGAGTTGAAATTTCGAGCTGTAGAGATCTACGTCAAAAGGTTCGAACTCAGGCAAATAAAGCCTCAAGAGTATCGGTTTACCTGAGAGATCTCATCTGGAGAAATAAGTATATGTCCATAGAAAACAAAGGCCGCATTTGCAGAAACACTGTCAGACCAATGTTAACGTACGCTGCAGAGCCCAGAGCAGAAACCTTAAAAACAAAAAATATACAAAGGACTAGAGAAATGAAAACTTTAAGACTTATTAAGGGAATAAGCTTAAGAGATCAAGTAAGAAGCGCGTATCAATACGAGAAGAACTTAAAGTGCAAGATGTGGTAAGGTTTAGAAGAGCGACACGTAGACATTGGAGGGATCATGTTGGAAGAATCGAAGATGATCGCTGGGCAAAATGGTCAAAAGGTGAAAGGCGTAACACAAGGAGACTCCCTCGTAGACCACCTAAAAGATAGCACGAAAGTTGGACCTCCATATCTCAAGAGGCTTAACAAAACAGAAAAAACAAGACAAAGTCTAAAAACAAAGAAGAAGAAGAAGATAAATATAATTCGTGACAATGGTGACTTCTTAAGACGTATTTGTGGAGCGATGGGTGCATATTTACCAGAGATGGCGTGTTTAATATGTGTTCATAATATTCACTATTGGGCTGAGGAAAACCCACACGAATTTCGTGAATATGGTCACCAAAGAAGGGTTTTCGTTAATCTACGGCTGGGAATAATAAATCACAGGGTTGTTGGACCAATTTACCTACCAAATTGTCTTAATGCCGAGGAATACCTTAATGTATTGAAACAAGTTATTGATGAAATTCCGTTGAGCATATTACCTAATATGATATACATACATGATGGAGCTCGTGCTCATTTTTCCCATAATGTAAGAGAGTGGTTGGAGGAATACTTGCCATACAGATGGATTGGTTACGGTGATCCTATTTTATGGCCCGCAAGATCACCCGACCTCGATCTTTTAGACTTTCTTGTTTGGGGCTTCCTCCATCGAACGCTGACGAAGTTAGAAACCGAATTAAACCAGAAATACTGGAACGAGTAATGCAAATGATACCACGAAGACTGGAATTATGTTTAGAAGCAGACGGTTTTCAATTCGAACAATTATTATAAGTAGTTAGTTACCGCAGTATTGTCAAATCTATGTTTCTTTTAAATGCCCCCCCCCCTCCTTCCGAGAACATCCAAGTATGGTACAACGATTGTCGACTAAGAATTTCACGAATAACATCGCCATGTGTAGCTTTTTCGTATTTTATACACACCCCGTATGTGTGAGACTACATGAAAAAAAATATTTAGAATGGATTTTAAAATATGTTTGATGGTCTGAGTTATACTTCCATTTTAATCTATTTTATGAAAAGTCTACACGAAAAATGGGTGAACATAGGTTAAATTGCAATTACGTTTTCCGTTCAAATTTGAAATTGCAATAAGCTTACGCGGACCTTGATTAATAATGTAGAGTAACTGCAGGGGTATGATTGGATACCAACGTTCCGTATTCCGCTTTACGTTGAATTTGAAAGTATCCACTAATGAAAGACTTCAGAAACTAATAGTTCTGACAACAATAATACTTTCCTACAGTACTGCATTAGTAAATAAATACTAGTACCAACGCAGAATGTATAACTTAATAAAAATTAATAGTGGTCGTTCGAGACAATTGATAATAGTGGGCAGATAATAGTTTAGGCGTTAGAACAGTACAGCATTTATTTGATTGTATAGGTACAACTTGAAGTAAAGTATGGTTATGAGATTTCAGTTTTTCTAAAAACCTTGAATATTTAAATCTAAAAATTGCCCAGAATACTCATAGAAATATATATAATAGCACGGTGCAGCATCGAATGTCTTTAAATAGAAAAAATTTTAAATATTGTAAGTAGTATTGAAAATCTAAGATACCTGAAATTAACCACCTTATATAGTAAGCTATAATAGTATACAAACTATAGGTAGTGTCTAAAGTCTTAGTTGTTAGGGCACTTTAAGTATCAAATTAAAAACAAATCTAAAAACCTTATTTATTAAGTCAAAATATCAATTTACCATGACCCTATGAAATTATTAACAACCGGGTAAGGAATTATTTTTGTTGCGGTAGAAATGACATGTTTTTAAAGCTATGGATATTATATGAAGTGAATATGATAATAAATGTTACGACGTTGTCCTTTTTGTAAAATACCTAGTAAAAGTGCTTACGATTCGTAGAGATAGATAATTTAATTATGCAATGCGTGTGTAGTGATTTACTACGTGATCGAGACCGGAAGCAGTTCAAGCACAAAACATTCTTGAAATACACAGGCATTTAGTTACCATAAAAATTACAAACAGTAACGAAAAAGTTATTGTTGAGTGGTAATTCGATTAAATAAATAAAATTTTCCCATGGTCTATATTAAATTAAATCTTACACAATTAGTTCTATTACCATCCGATTGATGTCCATTACATTAATCAATTAATTTTGTAACCACTCCTAATGCTTGTGATATTTTAACGTGTATGTATAAGAAACATGCCCAGAATTGAAGATTAAACGATAGCGCGTACCAGCTAGATAGTGGGTTATTACTCTCTGTAGAAAGATTCACATTGACTCACCCTTACAGATAAATATTTTAAACGTTAAGAGAATAAGACACGTCAAGGTACGACAGCGTGCATACAATAAGTAGTATATTCTTTCGGGCATACTCTTTAGATAGTCAAACCTACTTAATTTCTCAAAAACAGTTATTTAAATGTTTGCAAAATACTAGGAATTACAGCAAGTCCACTTCAAATGGTTAGATGTCTTAGAGTTTGTACCATTGAGATACGTTGGAAAATCTAAGTATATGCTATAATATCCAAGGCTAATAAATCATTTGACAATATGAACTTTTATAGTCGTAAGTAGTCATTAAAAAGAAACGTCTCGAAAATAACAATATTGTATATGTTTCTGTTTTAACGAATGCGTTTAACATCTATTAAGCACTGTATTAATCAGTCCTCAAACAGCGAGAATCTTGCCGAGATATTCTCGCCTCGTATCGTTTATCGTAGTGTTATTTCTCGTGTCGTCTCTAAAATGCGAGACGAGAAATAGAGAGAGTTTCGTTCTAATTCTCGTAGCGAGACGAGACGAGACGAGACGAGACGAGACGAGACGAGACGAGACGAGACGAGACGAGACGAGACGAGACGAGACGAGACGAGAAATTTCTTGTTCTCAATGGCACCAGTATAGAAGGCCACACAGATAAATTTGTCCGATAAATACAAACAAATTTGTATGCTTTTCAGGTCTTCATAATGCCATAAAATTCAATCTAAATCCCATGCTTTAAAGCATTTTTTATTAAATATTTCAGCATGCATCATGTTATGAAATGTTATCTTGCTACAGTTATTTTATTCACAAATATTATTGTTTACAGTGGTTGGAATAATTAAGGCTGTAGGAGCCACTATTATGATGATGATGATGATTTGAAAGAGCGAGATCTAGGACGTGGTTTTCCAAGCATATCTATGCACTTAGGCCACATTCGGCCCATTGTACACCCTAACTAAGAATTTTGCCTATCTGGGGTAATTCCAACTCCAGTAGTGATTTTTAACGTGTCACACATCGTAGTGGCACGGAACCTACGGCTTTACTTCTTATTCGACAGAAGGCATATTTTAAGATTTTTCCCCGCTAGAAAAATCTCGCCGACCTCAGTCAGGTTCGATCCCGCGTCCTACGGATCTAAATGCGCTAACCACTAGACCAGGCGAGGCCGGCGAGCCACTATTATACATGTCTAGTTAAATAAATTTTGCTACAAGTAAACGTGGCAAACCTGTAGAAGGGATACGTAAAAAGATTTCGTTTATCGTTTTCTTATCGATACCTCCTCTTAGAATTAGCATTGAAAATATATAAACAAATCTATATTAGATCCTGCTTTCCATACTGTAATTTATGTGTGTTACAAGAAATATTTAAAAAAGTTATAAAAAACGCCGCAATTACAAATAAACCTACTTTTTCTGTTTGAAGTCATAATTATTGTTCAATTAAATTCTTTTTAATAACTCACAAACTGTATATTTTTCATCACCACCAACTGCTTCAACTATGAAATGTGCTTAAATAAATACAAATCGATCTTTAATAACGTAACTTATCTGTGGCTCCTACAGCACTCCTACACCTTTAAGTGCTGTTAACCAATTAAACAAATGTTATGTCAGTTAGTTCTTAGTAACGACATTTTGAAAAGAATCGTAGTTCAGCAGAAATCAGTCGAATTGTATTAAGGTTTGCTATAATAAAGCAGTGCAGAATAGCTTTTACGAAAATAGTTACCATACAATTTGAGATTTTTTTGTATGGTGTTATTATTGTTTGCTACTATATTACACTTTTTAAGACCTAAAAGTCACAAATTAAATATAAGGCTCGAATATATGATTGACAATATGCGTGTGTAAAACGATTAATTATTGCTTACTAAGATAGCCCTTTATATATAAATGAGCAGGTATATCAAGATTTCATTTTAGTGCACTATTTACTGGAGACCAAATTTCTAATGGATAGATTTTCTAGTTTGTCATGTATTATGTCCAATATAGAAGGTGGAAAGCATATAAAATAAGTAAGTAAGTATCCGAAAATAGGCCATTATGGTGCTATAAGCTTTTATCTATCAAGGTTTAACAAATTGTTCAGATTTATTACATGTAGTTAGATTAAAAAGATAACCTATATACAGTAGTGCTCAAAAAGATTTCACACCCTCATATTATTGCATTTATTTTAAATATTTGTTTGATTATGTGGTCGATTGAAACGTAATTACGTATTGTAAGTGATGGTTTTAGGGATGAGTTATATGAGATGCACAATAAAATGAAATTTATCAGTTTAGCTTTCGCACAATAAATTCATTAGGTGAGTGTGAGCAAAGTGACTTTTCAAAAACAGGATTATTTATTTTTTAAGTGTGAAGTCTTTTTGAGCGCTACTAGCGGTTGGCAGTGTTATGTATAGGTTTAGGATAATTATGCACTAAAAAACTTGCATGCGAATACACCAGAAACATCCAAAATATGTACTTAAATATGCACTAAAAGATCAACTAACTAGCAGAAAAACACATTAACGTTATATCAATACATGTTTATTTTCATATACAATTTTAAACGGTCACAATAAGCTTAGAGAGTTGTTAAAAAAGGCAGCAATTGTTGAAGGATTTACTTTGTCCAAGACTTTTAAAGTTAGCAGATACGATGCATTATTTTTTTCCTTAATTCCTAATATACCAAACATAAAATTTGCTATGCATCTTTGTTCTGCATCGGTTGTTTCGTCCAAGGACACCCAAATACTGTGATCCTTTACTTTTTCTCTTAGTTTGTGTAATGTTGCTGCATATAACTCGGAAACATAATTTTTTCTTAATGTCGATTCGTCTGGAATATTATGTTTCGTGTACTTTTCCATAACATTGCAAAGAACTCCATTCTTTAATTTAGCCAACGGAATATCAGCCCAAATAAAAGCCTTACAAATTTCTTCATAGTACTGAACGTTTAGATCCAGGCATTGGTAAAGCGGAAATTAACACTTGCCGTGGGTTATTCTCCCTTTTTCGATTTCTATTCCTTGCATGTTTTAAGGGTTGCAGATGCTGCGTAACTTGGAACTTTTTGGTTGCCCCAACAGGAACTTCGCAGTATTTACAAAATAATAGACGCCCATCTGTTGTGAAATCATCAAACTGGATTAAAATAGTACTTATACACTTTGTTTCTTTCGGCATCTTGAAGATGTTAACACACTATTGGAACTAGTAGACAACTGATTGTTGATGAAATGATGAATTGCTAAAGTTTGAACTTCCACAGGTTTTCCCGTTAACGCAACAGGGCACAACAGGGCCACTCAAACCCTGGTAATCCTCTTAGCATTTCCAAGTATTTTGGTTTATTTGAAGCTTAACAACTAAGAAAGTGCCTACGTATTCAAAATACAAAATGAATCAGTTTAGAAAATTATTTAAAATTTCTGTAAATTCCCAGATTGATTGACGAAGTGAATCTGTACTTGATAACGAAAAATTCTATACATATGCAATTTCAACAGACAAATGCTGCAAATTATGCTTGAACGCCCAAAACAATTAAAGTATGCGTATATTACCAAAAATGTCTAGCATGCGTAATATGCATATGGAAATATGCAAATGCATAATTATCCTAAACCTAGTTATGTATATAAATACGTGTTCTACATTTTTAATATACATGTTCCCTTATCCCAACTGTTTCGCTGTCTTGGTTCAGAGAAAATTTGCCATGTACGACAACTTTATACAATATGAGTATATATGATAATTATGTTAGCCAGTTGGCATTTGATTAAATGTTTTGTTTGTATGCAGGATATTCACATGTATCTTTCGTTTTATTTCAAAATGTGACCAAACCGCTATGGGATATCTCAAATTACCTAAGGCCGCACTGCAAGTGGGTAGTGGGTAGCTTGGAGGCTAGAGGGTAGAGGCTAGTGAATAGAGGGTGGATATACTCCGGCCGCACTGCCCGATGGAATAATCTAAATACCAACGTAGATTCTAGTGTGAAACTGTCGGTCGTGCGTTGAACATGTCCCTCTCAAAATTTTCCAAAATACTTCTTCTTTGTGATAGCCCCTTCCTCAGGTATATGATGAGCAATAATAGGAGGTCGTGGGTGCACGAGTATAACTTGGACAGAGACTGTGACGGTGAATTTCTGCGAGTTTATAAGAAGATGAGAAATTACTCAGATAAATTTTTTAATTATGCACGCATGAGTGTACAGTCTTTTGATCATCTTCTAAGTAAAGTGCAAGACAAATTGGAGAGAACGTCCACAAATTTCAGAGAAGCAATTTCTGCAGAACAGCGCTTGATTCTAACAGTAAGGTGAGTTCTATTTATATTCTTTTTCTTATTTTATTTATTTGTTGTACATAGTAATACAACCATGTGTTGTATGACAGAAAGGAGTTTATTATCCATCACTTCTGAAAGAAATTAGAATTTCTTTCAATGAAAAAATGTTAAATACTCTTGTAGTATGGTATTTATTCAAAACTCAAATTTATAAATAATAATATTATATTATTATAATTATAAAAATTCCATGGGCGTTAAATTGGTGTACATCGGTTGTGCTCCAGGAGATGGAGTAGATGAAGTTTGATATTGAACACTGTCAGCAGATACAGATGATGCAGAGGGTGGACGATAGTGCTGTGATGACTGCTGATACGGTGTCGTCATTAATGTTCCATTACTGATGCAGTCTCTGATTGCACCTGAACCTGGCTGCATTTGCTCATGCTCTGCCAAAATCAAATTTTGAATTTTTGACCGAAGCCGGAGTTTTTGCATAGAAGTAAATTCCTGCATATATGGAAGCAGACTTTTGAAAAATAGCAGATCTGGGTTGTCGTCTTCACTGATTCCCCTCTCGAGTAGCTCTACCTTCCGTCTCTCAATATCGAGTATTTCCTCGCCTCTACTTTGTATGGATCCTTCGGTTCCGGCGTTCAGTTTTCGTTTATTGATATTAGCTCTTCTGGTACGAAAATCGACTTTCTTCCCAGCTTGCGAGTTGCCTTCGTCCTTGTTAAGAGCCGGTTTTGCCTTTGAAGTTCCTGGCTGACCTGCCGAAGCAACTGGTTTGTCTACCACTGCCAAATCAGACATTATATTAGTGTCAGTGTCGTTCTCTGATAGTACTACTTCTGATACAGACGAATCCTGAAAATTGTCTGCATCAAAACCGTCATTATCGGCCATAGTTTGATCGGACAATTCTGAGGCTTGTGTCGAAGCTAGGCTGTCCTCCCTTGCATCGTCTGAGGGCATCAAAACATCCCTAAGGAACAAAAGCTGGTTGTAAAATACCCATGTGCTTGTGGTTTTGGTGCATCCACCACTTCCAGATCTTGGTTTATCCAACTCACGCAGCTGTGACATAAAGTAGGCGCGGAGATTCTTCCATCTGTTTTTGGCAGTATTCACTGAAACAGAACAAAAACTGTAGTGTAGTTACGAATGTAAAGAACAAAGGTTTTACTCTTGAATGAAATTGTGTGTTAAATTTTAATTATTATTGTTATTTTCCTTCCAGGTTCCTGGCAACTGGGGACTCATTTACTTCATTTGCTGGGCGTTTTAAAATGGGAAAGACAACAGTATCGGAAATCATTATTGACACATGTATGGTTTTATGGAATGAGTTGAAAGATGAGTACATGCCAACTCCCACAACAGATATGTGGTATTCAGTTGCAGATAAGTTCTATGAAAAATGGAATTTTCCTAATTGTATTGGGTGCATTGATGGAAAGCATATAAGAATGAGAGCCCCTTCTAAGAGTGGATCAACATATTACAACTATAAGCAATTTTTCTCCATTCTTCTTCAAGCAGTTGTGGATGCCAACCGCAAACTAATTGCTATTGACATAGGTACTCCAGGGAGACAAAGTGATGGTGGGAATTTTCGGACGTCTTCTCTCTTTCGTCGACTAGAGGCAAATGAATTACATGTTCCAGAAGAC
>JABXWE010104988.1:0-15944 GCA_014611495.1 Limonius californicus | reverse complement strand
TGTTCTTTTAATAATCGATAATGTTCGATCAGTGTAGAATGTACACGTTCAACTGGTGAATTTGAATTATGGTTATAAGGGGTAGCAAAATGAACAAATATTTTGTGTTGGTCTAGTAAATTTTTAATGGGTAATACATTAAATTCATTATCGGCGACGATTGTGCAAGGTGCACCAAAAATTGATATAAAGTTAACAAGCTGATCTAAAATGTCTATTGCATTTCTTGACTTTAATGGGTACGCTTGGGTGAATTTTGAAAATACATCTATAATAGTTAAGAATTTGTGTTGGTCAATTTCAAATATGTCTATGTGCGTATTTTGAAAAGGTTTATTAAATGTGGGTGTTAATTGCAAAGGTTGCTTTATAGGATGTCGAAGATATTTCTGTTTTTTACAAATCATACAATTGTTGATGTATTGTTCTATGTCTTTAGAAATTGTTTTCCAATAGTATTTTCGTTTTAAGTGTTCTTCAGTTTCCTGAATACCACGATGGTTATTTTTTCCTTCATGATAATTTGATATTTGGTTCAATCGTTCGTCTTTATCTAATACATAAGTGACTTGGGATAAGCATTTAAAGAATTTGGGTGTGTTTTCGTTAGAGATTGAGATTATGAATTTTGAGAAATCTTTGTAAAGGTCGTCATTGGGAAAGTAACAATAATAATTTGTTTTAGGTAAACAGTACTTCAAAATTAATTCAGTAAATTTAGTGTTACAGTCTTTAGGATTAACAAAAACTTTAATTAATTTATTGTCATCGAAATTTGTGATTTTAATTTTCTTTGGAATTATGCTTGTTATAAACTCTATTTGATTTTTAAAATGTTGTAGGGGTTTGTCAGTAATGTTGATTGCGGGTGTAGATTCAAGTTGGGTGTGTATTGTATTATCTAGTGATGAATTATCATGTATTGGATCTTGATTATTGGTTTTAGGACTAGGTGTATCTAGATCGATTGTGGGGATGTCAAATAAGTCCTCTATGTTAGGTGTTTCTGACCTTTGTGCTATCATACTTGAGGGTCCAGGTTGGGGTTCAGGTGTTTGGAGGCGTTTTTGACTTATCATGTCATTATTAATAATCATGGGGTTAAGAGAAATTCTGGAAAGGGCGTCTGCTACTTTATTTTCTTTTCCGGGACGATATTTTATATCAAAATTAAATTCTTCTAGTTTAAGGGACCAACGTGTCAGTTTAGAATTTGGTTCTTTTAAATTACGGAGCCAAACTAGGGGTCTATGATCAGTATATAGTGTAAATTTTGTTCCAAATAAATAGGGTCTAAATTGTTTAGTAGCCCAAACGATAGCTAAAAGTTCTCGTTCTATTGTCGAGTATCGTTGTTCGGTTTCGTTAAGTGTACGTGATGCGTAACAGATAGGTTTTTGATTTTGTGATAGGACGGCGCCTAAGGCAAATTTAGATGCGTCTGTTGTTAATTCGAAAGATTTTGAAAAATCTGGGTATTGAAGTAATGGTTCGTGTGTTAAAATGTTTTTTGTATGTTTGAATGCTTCTATAAAATTATTGTCATGAATGATTTTGCTGTCTTTCTTTAAACATTGTGTCATGGGTTTAGTAATTTTTGCAAAGTCTTTTATAAATTTACGGTAATAACCTAATATTCCTAAATATGATTTAATTTCGGTTTTTGACTTTGGGATTGGGAAATTTTGAATTGCAGATATTTTCGAAGGATCTGGTTTAATTCCGTTGGGAGTAATAACATGTCCTAAATAGTTTACTGATTTTTGAAGAAATTCAGACTTGTCGAGTTGAATTTTAATATTGGCTTCGCGACATCTTTGAAAAACGTTTCTTAGACGGGTCATGTGTTCTTGAAGGGATGTTCCATAAATTATAATGTCGTCTAGATAGACTAAACATTGTGTGGGCGTGAGACCTGTTAGTGCTAAATTTATCATTCTCTAAAAAGTGGCTGGGGTATTTTTAAGTCCAAATGGCATGCGTCGAAATTGGTAGTGTCCTTCTTCAGTCGAAAATGCGGTTTTTTCGCGGTCATTTTTATCAATCTCAATTTGGTGGAATCCTGACGCAAGGTCAAGAGTTGTAAAATAATTTGCACGGCCTAAATTGTCGAGGATAGTTTCAATTTTGGGAAGTGGAAATTTATCTTCTATGGTTTGCTCGTTTAATTTTCTATAGTCAATGACTATTCTCCATTTTTTCTTACCTGAGGAGTCTAATTTTTTCGGTACTACCCAAATGGGGAAATTAAAAGGGGATTCACTTGGTTCTATAATTTTTTGATCTAGCATAGTTTTTATTTGATTCTTTACTTCTTGCCTGTGTACGTGGGGATAACGATATGTTTTCGTAAATATAGGTGTATCAGTTTTTGTCCGTATGTGGTGTTTAGTTAAGGTTGTTGAAGACAGGGGGATTTCTGGTGTATAAAATATTTCTTTATAATTTTGACAAAGATTTGTTAGCAATGCGGTTTCTTCGGAATTCAAATGATTTAATCTTAAATTGTCCTTTAGATTTTGGAGAAGTATTTGTTTTTGGTGTAACATCTGACCGTCATTAAAATTATTGATTTGGATTTGGTTTTCTGCAGGTATATAATCTTCAAGGATAAGTGGTTGAGGTATGGTAATGGTTTGAGGTTGATTTGATGTATTTATCAAGCTAATGTGGAACCAATTGTTACGTAATGTAACTATAGCTGAGGGCATTAATATATTTTTTGTAAGGTGTAATTTAGGAGTTATTTTATAACCATCTTTTCCTACAGCTGGTAGAGTAACGAATTTTTCTGTTCTGGGTGGCAATGTAATTGTTTTCAAGGGATTATTTGAAGATTTGATTTTAGAAAAATTGCACTGGTTTCGTTTTTGTTCTTCTTGTTTTGATTTAGATTTATCATAGTAAAATGGTACTGTCGTTTTTTCTGTCTGAATGTGCATCCATCGATAATCGATATTTGCGGGTAAATTAGATAATAAGTCTGTACCTATTAGTCCGACATATTCTGGGTGAAAATTAAATAAATAACACAAATGTGTTCCTTCTTCTGAAAATAAATTTTGAATTGGGACATTTGCAACTAAATTATGATAGGTTGTTCCATGTGAAGTAGAAATTTCAAAAGGGCGTTCAAAGATTGCTTCAGGGAAATGAGCTTTTGCGAATTCGGGGGAAAGTATTGTACGTGAACTTCCTGTATCTATTAATAATTTATCGTTAGTTTGAGGAATTATTATGTAGGGTAAATTGGATTTGGGATTAATTGAAAAAGTTTCAACCGAGGCTCCTAATGAAAATTTAGGGCATTTTCTGGTTGTTCAGTTACTTCAGGGTATTCAAATAATTGATTTAAATTTTCTGATTCTAACTCAAAATTTTCGGGGTTATAATCTTCATGTTCTTCATATTGTAACTCGTTTTGTTCAAAATATTCGTGTTCATGATTTTCGGTATCTAGTTGGTAAGTATCATGTAATTCAGCATGGTGTAATTCTTGGGAATAAAAATTTCGGGGTTGATTCGATTGTTGAATGTAATTATTAGTATTAGGTCTAAAATTGTTTGGGTAATTTGGTCTTGGGGGTTGTGGTCTTTGTCTCGTTAATTGTTGTGAAGCAGGGCGTTTTTTAATAGTAGAGGCTTCCATTGGTTCAGGTTTATATGTTGGTTGGTAGTTTCTTTGAGGTTTAAAAACATCTTGTCCTGGTTTTCCATATTTTGGTTGGAAATCTGGGAAACGTTGTGGGGGAATATTTGGGTTTAGTTTGTAAGTGGGTCCTGGATTATATGTAAATTGAGGTGGATTTTGAGGATAATAATTTTGTTGTCTTTGGAAGACAGGTTTAGGAGGAATATAATTTATAGTTTGTTTAAGTTGTTGTTGTGGTGCTTTATGGTTTGAATTTTGAAAATATCTAATATCGAGTTCGTTTTTGACATACGTTAGAGCGTTTTCTAAGGTTTGAGGGGCACGACTTCTAATAAATGAACCTAGGGGTTCGGCTAATCCGCTAATAAATGCTGTGAGCGTTAAATTTTTTGCTTCAGCTAATTTATGATTTTTAATTATTTGGTCGTCTCTGGTTAGAGCAATTTTACAGTTTAATGTTGCAAGCAATGATCTGCAACGGTTAAAATATTCTATTGGTGATTCTTTATGGTGTTGTCTCAAGCGGGAAATATCAATTTTTAAATTTAATTCAGACCTTTGGTCTCCAAAGTTTTCTATGAGTAAATCTTTCAGAGATTCCCATGTATTGAAATGTTGACCTGTTATGACTTCTAATGCTGCACCTTTTAGGCGGTTTCGCGCTGCAGAGAGCAACAATTTATTAATATATGCATTTGGTTCTTGTTTTTGCCAGAACTGTGTGAGTATGTCCTCCACAGCTCTTACGTATTCAGATAATTCTGAGGGATTTCCTTCGAAACGAGGAATTTCATTTAATAGTGATACATGGAATCCTATGGGATATCCTACTAATGGGGGTTGTTGTGCCATATTTATTTCGGCGGCTTGATTGTTTAGAGCCATTTCAATATTTAAATTTTGAAAAAGATTACTTAATTGATTTATTTCAATGTCTGATGAATCCAGTTTATAATTTATTTAAGCACTTTAATTTAAGGTTAATAGGGCCTAGCTCAAGGTTCCTACCCATAAAACATAAGTCGGTTTGGCAATTAAGTACCGTTATTCAGTACACCAAACGTCTCGCTTACTATGTTCTAATGTGAACTTATATTTTAAAATATTTAATTCTATATTAGTAAAAATTTTAGTTCGATGAAATTGATTGTTTCAATCGATTAATTAATTCGTAAACTTACACAGTATTCATATTGTCTTCAATAGACAGTTGTCCGCGATGGACGTGTGATTGCAATAATCGGTCCCCGGAACCAGCGATGCTTTGACCGTGGCGATGCTTGTCCGCGATGTCAGCGTTGTTGGTCTAGGGTGCGGTGAATTCGGCTTTTCGATGTTTGGAAAGGCTTCCTTCTCCTTTTTGGTGGCTGGATCGTCTCGTTGTCTTCACGCTGCGGCGATGCTTGTCCTGGTGTCGAACAATCGGGACTTTCCGTGGTAGATGGAGTTTTTTTGGATTAGGTCAATTAAGAATTAAAAAATTCAAAAAGACAAAATAATTTTGCTTTTTTGACCAATCCTACCGACTGCGCCAATTAATGGGGTTTTACGTCAAATCCAAGTTTTAAAAAACTTTATTTAAATTAATACAGAAGTATATAATATTTGACGGAGCTAATTACGGACAGCAATGTTAAAGCTAAGAGAACGTAATTAAGACTGGCTGATAATTCTACTTGCTGAGAACTATATTAAGCGTTGATAAGATAAGGATGAGCTAAACTCGCTAAAGGATATTAGCTTGCAGAATACATGCTTATTAAGATCACATAACTCTAGTCGGTGAATGTAAGTATCAGGAGATTCGTGTATTCAAGTACTTAGGAGCAATGTTCTAGAAAAAAGGAAAAGCAAGAAACAATGGGAGAGCGACTGCATTACAGAAATAAAGCTTGTTATATAAATAAGAAGCAGCCGAAGGATAAGAATCGTAGCAGAAAAAAAAAAAATTAAATATATACAGAACGTTAATAAGACCGATACTGATATACGTTACAGAAACGTGGGCACTTACAAAGAAAGAATAAGAAGTAAAGCGATTCGAGAAAAAACTGTTGAGAGCGATTTTGCATCCAATCAGAACAGAAGAAAACCAGCTAAGAATCAGGATGAACCACGAAATGCAACTGGAGAAAGATGGGGAAGGTATAATCAGATACATTGTGGCACAAAGAATGCAATAGTTTGGGCACATATCAAGGCACGAACAAGCAAAACTGCTTAGAAAGATCACGGATTGGAGGCTAGAAAGGAACAGAAACAGATGGGGACCAAGACTGATATGGGTAGACAGTGTAATTGAACATTTAACGAAGATGAACAGGAGAGACTGGAGAAAGACAGTAGAAGCTGCAAAAAAGTACAAAAACATGTACAATGAAAGTCAAAAGTGATATGGGGTGCAAACAACCGCGAAATGATGATTGATGAACAAAGTCCATTAATATTATGGACTCGGCTACAAGCCAACGGATTTAATGGTGAAAGAAGAGGAAGAGGAGCAATATCCATTTTAAACTACTAGTCAACCAAACTTGTTGTTTTTAGAAAGTGTATTGTGTACGTGTTTGGGATGTTTAGTCGTGGATATCTCCGCAACCATCTCCATCTCTTCAATGGCTAAAGTCTACTTTTGTTACTCTCCCAAACATACGAGAGCTGTTGTCTTTCCGCTGAGCCTATGTAGCAGACTGTGATATTTTGAAACAAATTTTGCTTGATATTTTAACGTAGTTGTTTACCAGTTTAATTATAGTGAAACTTGGCAAATATCTTGAAGGTTTCTTAAATACATAATCTTAAAGTAATCCTTTCCCCAAGAAATCATGGAATTGAATAAAGAGCAATATGGAGCTGTGCTTTTCTACAATTAACGCGTGGCTTAGGCTGCAAAGAATGTTTTGAGGAAATCAATCGATTGTTTGGTGACAAGTCGAGCTCCTCAGTTACCATAAAGCGGTGGTACATGAATTTCGACGTAGTCGACTTTCCTGAAATGACTATTTTCGAGCTCCTAAGCCAAAAACAGCAGTTACTGAAAGAATATTGGTCTTGTACGAAACATGATTGAAGAGGACCGGCATGTTACTACTAGGAGTATCAAGCAACTTTAAAGATTTGTGTGAAAGCAGCTGACACCATTTTACACAAACATTTGGTGGTACGTAAGTTTTGTGCCCGTTGGATTCCCTGCTATTTGACTTCAGTTCAAAAAGATAACCGTGTGGCATGGTGCAGATCTACACTGGATCGCCTTGAGAATGGATCGTCTCATTTGATGTACAGCATCATTACTGGTGATGAAGCGTGAACATACTGCTATGATCCCGAAAGAAAGCGACAGCCGGCAGTTTGGGTTTAGTACTGGAGGATCCTCGTACTGTTAATGCTGAATGGTATACTACAGTTTGTTTACCTCAAATTCTTCAAAATGCTCACGAAAAACGTCCAAAATGAAGGATCATCTTGCATCAAGCTCAGGCGCATACTGCTGCTCGAACGACTGAGTATTTGAATGCCCAAAACATTGAAGTAATGGGTCATTCGCCATTTAGCTTAGACCTAGCACCTAATGATTTATTTCTATTTCCGCCTGTAAAGAATAAGTTACGGGGTTTACGTTTTACATCGGCCTCAGAAGCGGTTAACGCATTTAAAAATGAAATAAATAACCTAACGCGGGAAGATTGAAGAGAATGTTTTGAAGATTGGTTTTCACGGATGCAAAAATCCATTGACTGTGGAGGGAAATACTTTGATAATTATAAATAAATGTGTTTGGCCAATAAATTGTGTATTACTTTACTAGGCTCAGCAGAACGAGAACAGCCCTCGTATTACGTCCAAAAAATTCTAGGATTGTCAAATAATAAGTTTCCTAAGGCGCACAATAAAATTGTTTTTAAAAGTTATTTATTATAAAATACACAGAAGTCAGAGACTCACCTTGGATTTTGCAATGGTTTTGGAACATAGGAAGGTCTCTTTACAATGAATGAACTAGTTCAGAGATGTAGATATATTAATAATACCGTCTTCCTATCGAATATAAAAAACTCTTCGTTAACGTGCAACACAATTCATTAACGAGCATCTTCAGCAAATTAAATTTAGACTAGCAAAACATAAACATTCTCTTTAACCTCTACTGAAATCAATCAGCAGTTAAAGTAGAAAGTAAAATTACTGAAGAAATTGAAATCCTAAGGGGTGCATGACGAAGCTGTATTTTATTCCCGCTAGTACTCGTATATAACCTGCATTCGGAGTCAATTTTCAAAATGATTTTTATATAATAAAACAGAAAGGGTTGATATTAATTGTAAAATAGAGTTGTAAATAACGTGGACTCTTAAATTGTAAACAAGAAAACTGATGCATTTTAAATGTGGGCATACAGGCGCACGTTAAAGATGCAACTGGGGAAGAGTTATGTAAAATGAACAGGGAATTAAAGGTATTGAAGATGGTGAGAAAAAGGAAACTTGTATATTGTTACGCCTATGGTTGTAACTGATAAGGAGCCCTTTGTCCTTATCGCCGGCATCATCAGAGAAATAACTAGCCTTATATAAAATGATTGGATTTATTAATTACTACGTACTACAGGACTATGACAACTTATTCAAAAAAATTACACTAAACTACTTACAATAATACAGACAGGTACAGCGTGTGTACAGCAAGTGTCCTTTTATAAATTACCTTTTGCACCCATAAGCAATGACCTGGTTATTACTTAATTTCCCTTATCAAGCGTATTACTTATTCCACATTGCCTAATTTAATATTCTAATGTACTTTGAATTTGCTGAGTAAAATGACCTCACTACTTGCAATATAAATGTGTATGCAATTTAATTTAGAATTTTGGAAAATGGGTTCATAACAATATTTTGAGTACTTCTTGCGTAATGGAAATATAAATTCATGCAACTAGTGATGCAGATAAAAATACAAGGTCCACTGTGCATCGGAAGGAGAACATCATGGTAGAGGAATCTACGCACTTGGCATGTGTGTATGGCAAGTCAACCGCATTCATATTCCGTGCTGCTGTCAACGATTCAAATTGCGGTTTCAAAACGGTATCGGAAGAAGAAGAAATACAGTAGTAAATCTTCTTCTTCTTCTTCTACTTCATGGCTAAGGTTTCCGTATTTGCCAACCCCTTTACGGATATTGATATGCAGCTCTGTACCCACCTCTTGGCTTCCTGGTGGTGTCGATAAGTCCATTATAACATATTCGAGCTAGCCTTCTGTTATCCATTCAGTTAACATAATCTCTCCAATTTTTTCCTTGGGTTACTCGTCAGTGTCACTGTATCTTGGTATTCCGCATCTTTGCATTATTAATTCGTTGGTATGACTATCTCTAACTGTAATATTATGAAACTTTCACAGGCGTCAGAGGCCCATCGCTTTTGGTGTGAAACAAGGTGTGAGACAAGCCTAAGTTAGTTTGTGTAATGCACAACAGGGCCCGACTCTGCGGGTTACCGTGTTGGTGCGTAACCATGCTTAATCTGCTGTTGTGTGTGAATTCTTTTTGTTTATGGTCTTGTTACTCCTCTAATGCGACCGTAATTCGAGGAGTGCCATTAATTTGATCCCCAATGGCAAATGCAGACCGGAACCCTGTAACGATTTCCGCGCCTAAAAGAAGGCAACACTTTTTACATATTTAATGATTCTCCTGCTTATAGGACTTTTTAATATTTCGAAGTTACATTTCTGTCAAGTCAACGCGGTGCGTACTGGAGTTTCATAAGTTTGAGGGTGAAGGGATTCTAAAAAACAGTTTTCCGTAATTAGGTCAGTGGGTTAAGCATTGTCGATCTTGCCGGAAGTATATTGTGATTAGTGAGCAATTTCTTATACATGGTTTGTCGATTGGGAATTCGTTTTCCGCTTTGAGAGTCGCTACACAGGAGCTCATTTTCCATAGTTGTAGGGAAGCAAATCTTCAGGAATTTATTTCCAATATAGAATTTACTCCGGTAAAGAAGATTTTGTTTGGTATTATGCCAGTGTCCACCTACTGGCAAAATTCGTGCGGTTGGACGTCCCGAAATTAAGACGATGCAGTAGAAAAACTCTAGATTCATACGTATTGTTCATATTGATACGCTGTCATCGTCGAATAACCTTGGGAAGGTTTTCCCGAACCGAGTGGACGCCTGGGGCTATAGATAAGGAGTCTGGTATACGGTCGAGCTGACTGCCGCCACATCTTGAACAAGGGAAGTGCATTTTAAAAATTGCATAACCTTGCCTTGTTGTTTACGATTTCTTCATCTTTATTTAAGAATTAATTTAGTAATTGCTTGGTGTCACAGAATTGTGTCATTGGGGATTTAATTGGGGATTTGTCTACGTATGTAATATTGTATTGTAATATTCCATTTATTAGGGGGAACAATTTTAGGGAAAGCATATATACAAGGTAATCCGATAGTGGGTTGATATTGCGTTTGTAAGAGTTCATAGCTCGCATTGTTTTTTGATCGTTTTGATCACGCATGAATTCGTCACGCGGTGGCCTCCTTCGTTACGGAATGCGAGAAAAATTACTGGTATCTTAGTTGAGTAGCGCAATAAAGGTCCGAAACATTGTTTGAGTGTCGCCCAATTTAAATTTAGTTATATTCAGTTCCAGGATCGTAAAATTGGACTGCTAATTTATTTCAATTTATTTTTCTTCTATAGAAATATTAGAATTATGGGTTGTTTTCTTAATAAGTAAAAAGAGATTTGGTTGCAACTTGTCTATTATTTTACGACGAATTATTTGAATTTAAGTCTACCTAAAGCAGGTAGGAGACATAAAGGTAGGTGATTATTTATCTTGGGGTCCGACTTCCCATTTACCACCTCGGACGATATTAGTAAATCATAAGTCGGTGGCGCCTATAAATTAATTGTTGGAACCTACTCCTTCTTCGATTGGGTTTCCGGGATGCTAACATCTGTCAACTTGTTAATTCTCTATCTAAGCAGTGGCGTAGTTACGAGGTGGTTTTTGTAATTCAACTAATTTTTGGTATGTACTAAAGATTATAGGCGTGACAACCCAGTACCGACCACCCAGGGAATTAGAAAAATTTCCGACCCTGGGGAGATTCGAACCGGGAAGCGTTTGGACTATTACGTCCAAAGCTTGGCTCTCTACCACTGAGCCAGACTGACTGTCTTTCAAGTTTTGGTTGCTGGATATACTTACAGATGTTGAAAGTTAATAATTTTTTTAATAACATGTGGTTTCTTCATTATCGCCATTGTTTAAGTTTTTTTTAGCTGCCGATATTTCTATGTTAAAAAATTTCCAGTGCCGTTAAGTCTGCGCAGGAGTCGTTGTAGGTTGTTTTCGTTGTTGGATAGTAGTACTGTATCAAGCGCGTAACATATAAAGCGATGGTTTTATTATTTGTTTGTATCCTCCCATGTTTCGTACTGATTTCGTTGCCTGTTAAAGCCCGAATAAAGGAGGCTGACAAGGCCAGAAACCTATTGGGGGTGATCAATAGGATATGCTTAAAGAAATAAAGCGATTTTAAGACTTTTTTAATTCTTACTGGTAAGCAAACGAAAGTGATCGTTAGTTCGTTCCTCACAAAGGGCGTGATCATAGTCAATCGGGTTTCAAAGGGAAACCCCATGTGGCCCTACAACCGTTAACGAGAATGTAAATATGGAAAAGACTAGGAAAATTGGGACATGGGAGTTCGTGGATAATAATGCCTTAGTATTCACCTATATGAGTTATAACCAAGGAAATCGATCCAACCCCATATCATCAATATTCAAGTACTGGTTATATGGTTTCCATAAAATTTGAAATATAAAGGTGTATCAGAAATTTACTAAAACATTCTTTGATTCAAATCTGATACCAGTAATGAAAGTTGGACATGTCCCTTTATTATTGTCTTTGTGACGTTACAGAACTAATTTTGTAGAGGCATCAGAGTGCATCAAGGGTTGACACTTACTTTTTATAATTAATTGGTAGTATAGGCACACATATTTTAAACAATAACCTTGATTTGTTGCTACAGTTAGGAGTAACAATCGATCTACATCTGATTATAAGAAAGAGATTGTGCGTTATTTCGGAACAAGATGGAAGAAAGATGAGTAAATAAATGCTCATAAACGCGCATATTTAACCAAAGTTTTATTTATTTTCAATTTGGAATTTGGAACACACTGACACAGAGACAGTTTTAAGTATAGGAAAGTTCAAGTGAACTGTTTTGCAGAATGTTTGGTAAATTAACATACGGGAAGTTCAGCGTTTAATTACTTCTAACTACGTCCAACGTCCATGTTACCGAAAAATCTGATACTGAAAATTAAACAATACATCTTTTCCTGTTAAACGTTATTGCTTATGTAAAGACTTTCTCAATTTCACCGAAACCCATTTATTTAATATCCAAAGAATAAAATTTCCGGGGAAATACAGTTAGGGTTGGACAAGTTCTAAAGGAACCTTAAACAATGGATTTCCAATAAAAATGAAATGTCATTATTGCTTTATTTGCCGAGTAGTCCCAAGGTACCTACTCATCGCATTTTAAAGCAGCTTCGGAAGTTTCTTATTCCTAAGTTCAAAGAAAAGCCTCTCAACTGTCTACTGAAGTATTGTTCATTCAAGAAAACATTGAAAGATTAAACATCAGAGTATTTGGTTAACAGAAAGTCCATTCTACAAGTGTTTGTCAGAATTTTATTCATTCATTAATGCACGTTACGTTAATACTTTTACTATGTAGAAATAAAAAAAAATTAAATGATAGAAAAAATATTGCGTTTCATATTCAATTAACTAAAAGAGAACAGAGCTGTTGAATTCTACGCTCGAGCAACTCCAGCAATAATGTGACCCTCACAAATCGAGGTACATTAAACTTTTCTGTTGCGTTACCTGCATCGATTTTCTCCGCAGAAAATTAAATTTAATGCGACAGGAATTTCGGAATGTTGTTGCATGAAGGCGAATGAACTAATATTACCTTGTGTTTCGTATAAAATCCGGCCTGTAATGACGTGCATGTTTCAGTGAATCGAGTTTGCATGTATGAAAATTTGCTGTAATTTCCACTGGTACATTGCAAATAGTAAAGCGGTGTTGAGAACTAGGGAATAAAAATATTAAAATTAGGCTGACTGTTTTAATATAATAAAATATAGTGATTATTTCAATGCATAGCTGAATTCTTAAAATAATCTCTAAAACTACGTCTTCTTAACTAACCAAGTTGATTGTTGTCTCGGGACACACTATGTTTTATTATTAATTCACGTTAGGTACACATCCTATCAGAGTTCATATATTTATTATTCAAATGCCAATAGATTTTACTGATGAAGTAATTATTAAACGAATGTTAATAATTATAACAGTTTAATTTTATGGATGTAATTGCACTATTATATCAACTATTTTAACAGATTAAATGCGCCGAAGTTGAGTGCCATGGGTAATTAATCTCTAAATATATTCAGCAATTTAGAGTGTAATTCGCAGGTTATTTTAAATTAGATATTTTCAGTGTGTTCAAAAACCCTGTACTGTACTCTGTGTATACAGCAGCTAATATCTCCAAAGCTGAAGGTGTGACGTCTGGCTTTACTGACATCCAAGAGGTTTAAATGTAAATCAATACATGTACGTACATGCCGGTATTGCTTCTAATTTTGTTTACTTGCTATCTCCATTTTATTAACTTGGCTGAACACGCAGACTTTGGTTTTGAAACGAATCCAACATTCGGACGGTTTTGTTCACTTTTAATTAGATTTGAACTGCTATATTCAAATTCGTCCATGGCCTAGATTAATTTTTGGTTAGTAACGGAAGCGATTAAATTATTTGCAACCATTTTCAGAAATATTAATTCAGTTCGACGGCGATTCCAGCTGCAATTATATTTTGAAAGAGTCAGACGCGAAATAAACTTTCGTGACCGGAAAAGTGAAAATTGGATGTAAATGTTAATGCGATTCCTTAAAGTTTGTAAATTTGAAAGGCTATAGAAAAGCTTTTAATTGAGTTATTTTTAGAATGTACACATAGGTGTATTGTTACAAGTTAATAACCTTGATCGCTTTGCTAAAGAAGAATATATTTGACATCATCGTTCCATATGTTTATAGATTTTAATAGATCTAAGATAATTTGCAAATATTACATCACATTACAAACGATTTTTTTGAAACTGTTGCAAATAGATAGATAGTTTGTTAAACAATTCCTGCACAATATTGAATTGTGAAAAAATATAATAAACTGGGCAGAAAATGAATTTATATGACGAACGTTCCGCGACCTAACTCGATCAATTTGGTGTATTGTGGGGCTGCCTTCGTGGTCGATGAGCTAGCCATAAATCATTTTAACTTGGTCACTGGTTCTGTCATTGGATTCAGTTGTACAATAAAGCGCTAAAATAATAACTACGAATGAAAATTTCCTCAAAAATAAAAACGCTGCTGAAATTTGCTGCCAAATATGCGAGGTTTATAGTCCAGGCATCAAGAGTGAATTAAAGGTCAGACACTGGTGTGTGAATTTCAGACACAGCCGAACAAACGTGCATGATGAGGAGCAACGTGCGAGACCGTCTATTGTTAAGGACGATCGTGGAAAAAGTGAACAGGAAAATAGATGAAGATCGGCGGTTGACGATTTCTGAAATATTCGCAAATTTTCCTTAAATTTCACGTATGAAACTGTCACGACTGGGCTAGAGTACCACATGCTTTGTGCGATGAGTGCTAAAAATGTTGACGGATTTGCATAAATAGTGCACGGACCAGCCTGCACCGCTGCGAAACTGAGGGCGATGAGTACCTGAATCACATTGCGACTAGGGACGGTACTTGGATTTCATACACAAATATTGAAACCAAGCTACAATTAATGCAGTGGCAACAAGCGAGTTTTCTAAAACCGAAAAGTTCAAGCAAACGTTTGAGATCCGAAAGCTTATGGATATTGTCTTTTCGGACAGATTTCCTGCAACGTGGTGCGACAATTAATGCCGACGTGTATGGCAAGATCTTAAGAAATTGAAAAAGGCGATTCATACAAAAGCAAGAATTACTGATTTCTGGGGTCGTAGTTCAGCATGATAACGCCCGACCGCACACAGCGACTCGCATCTTCCAATTCTGATCAATTAGAGTGTTGTATTTAGTTTGTTAGAATTATGATTCATTTGTCGGAGTTGAATTATGTTTTGGTTTAATTTGTCACAGTTATACACGACGTATTGTTTTATTTTGATGTATGTTCGATTCAAATTTTCCCTACAATGTTTTGATTTTCTTTGTTTTAACACAAACATGTTTTTTGTCTGAGCATGATTCGTAGTTGAATCGAAAACGTTAACTGATTACTTTAATAAATCTATTTATGGGCTTTTACTTTGGTTATTTTCGTCAAGTTATTTACCTTATGTCATTATGTGGCAATTGGGCTTTAATGAGTTTACTTTCTTTACAAGATACTCAAGTCCTATCTTACGAACAGACATCTTGTTGTAAAATACCAAGATAACCTTTCAGTACTCTCTTTCTGTTTAGCTTCAAGTATTTCAGTATTGGACATAAGCCTCTTGCATATCTCTACACTGAGTTTTATTTCTCGCAGTTCGCATCCCTCCTAGGCCTGCCACGTTTTTCATATCGTCCACCCATCGTTTTTGGGGTCTTTCTCTTCCTCTATTCCCATGCGATGGTCTCCATTTATTAATCATTTGCTTCCATCCGTTATCTGATAATATCTCATTATCTCCGGCCCATTTCCACTTAAGTTGTGTTATGTTCGTTTAAAATTTGCCGCTCTATATGAATTAATTCCGTAATTTCTGTGCCGCTTCGTAAGAATTAATAACGTTATTTTAATTACAGTCTAATTTTGGGTTACCGTTTCGCTATGTTGCGTTTTTCTAAGATTGTGCGTTGTTAATAGTTTTGTTAATAGGTATTTTCCGTTCTGAAATAATTTATGACCAAAGGAGTCCCAGAGTTGTTCAAGGTTTTTCTTTGTAAAACATTTTTCACCGTTCAGACGGGATTTCTAGGAATGCCTTTGTTAAAGAGTGCTAGCATTTAGGAATTGTTTTTCGCCTTCTCCCGAAAGTCGCACGTGTTACTTTTCTTTCTAGAACATTTCATCACATGTCGAAATATGGTGCAATTTTTGTGGGGGAAGTGCAGATTCCCGTTGCGTTTTTACGCCAGTCAGCCTTCGACATGGCTCCGGTTTTTCCCAAATTACA
>JABXWE010104986.1:0-14297 GCA_014611495.1 Limonius californicus | reverse complement strand
TTCATAAGGCCTTTTCTTAACGCACGAGTCCAAGTTTGAAAAACGAGACGCGAAGCGTCGAGTTTTTCAACGGACGAGTGCGAAAGTGGTCTTATGAAACGTGTTCTTTATACTATTTTTTCTATTGAGGAAGTTTAAGAGTATTTTTAAATAAATTTATGTAGAAAATTTTACGTCAAATCGATTGCTAGGGAGTTTTTATAAACACTTATGGCAGCACTGACAGGTGGCTGAAACTGACATTTCAAATTTTCAAATTCAACTCGAACTACCAACATAGTAAAAAAGCAAACTAAAAACAGTACGATTATAGGCCTCCTTAACGTACTGTTTTTAAGCTAAAACAGTGCGCTTAGAACGGCGTTATAAAACCGAAATAGAAAAAATCCATTAGGAGTTCCCATAGTTTCTAGCATCTTCATGATATTTCAAGGTCATCTGGCTACTTCTAGGTTCGATTACCATTCGCTTGTATCATAAGAGAATTTTTTAAAAATGTCCAGTCGTGAAACTAGGATAAGTTGTTCTAATACAGTTTCTAAATAATATTTTCTAGGTTGTTTGATTATTGATAAGCTTTAGAAAATGTAGTCACTTTTTGATGCCTTTGAAAGCCACCACATTTTAAGAATATTTACTGAACGACTAAGAAGATGATCAATATGTACTTTGATTGTGAGAGAAGTCAATGGGTTGATCTCTTAAATTCAAACTTGAGATCTTGATTTAACGGTGGATATTTCGCAATATTTCAAACTAAATAGTTAATTATATTGAAACATAACTGTTAAACAATAGACAAAAGCTCAGTACAATAGGTCTTTATATTGGGGAAAAACATGTTCACATAACTTTTTGTGGGCGATCAAGATGTTCTTGGAAAGGGCATAGAAGACGCAACCTATATGGTAGTAGTTGCCTTACCATATAGGTTCATTAAAGAATAAATACCTTTAACTGAGTCCAGAAGGGATGATAGGCAGGTACTAAATAAGCTAGATAAGAGCCACAACAAGTAAATTCAACTTTCTGCTATGGAGTAAAGAATTTAGAAATGCAACAACAGTTCCAAAGTTAAAGTCCCTTTTAGAGAGTTTATAGAGCGGAAGTCTCAACAATATACCAAATTAAAAAAAAACTCAACGCAATGGAAAACCACTACTGGTGAATATGCAGTAGTCTGACAATAATGGACAGAATACAAAATAATACCATTGATTAGAAAATGTACGTAGAAACAAGTTTACTCGACAACATCGAAAAAAAAAAGCAAATAAGACGAATAGAGAGATGGCGGAAGGTAATTTGAAAATTGACCCCCAGTAGACGAAAAAGCCAAGGAACCAAGACATCTGAATGAGGATAACTACGGGGCAAGAATCCGTTGCATGTACAGAATAATAATATATTAAAAATTAGGTATCTTAATTTCCACTTCTACGATACCCAGTATAACATGTGAAAACATTTTCAAATTAGCGATGGCTTTGAAATTTAAACAATATAAATAATAATATAAACAACTGCCAATTTAAACAGCTGCCAATTTAAACAACTGCCAATTTAAACAACTGCTAATTTAAACAACTGCCAGTTTAAACATCTGCCAATTTAAACAACTGCCAATTTAAACAACTGCCAATTTAAACAACTGCCAATTTAAACAACTGCCAATTTAAACAACTGCCAATTTAAACAACTGCCAATTTAAACAACTGCCAAACTAAAATAATTTATTCACCTGTCTCATCTGTTTAATTTTGTTGTTGTTTTTAAAATGCGTTTTATTGCGACGGTTATATGCTTTGAGGTTAAGTTCACTTTGCTTTTGTTTACATTCGAAGAAATTAACATAAGGTACGGCTGGTACGTAACATGACAGCTACGACATGCCTTTTAGCTTTCACAGCCAACCTTAGTTTGAAAATTTTATGATCGCTCATTACTTCACATTTAGCTCAAATTTAAATAACATTTAGTGGCAACTCAATCTAAAACAATCCTGTGTGGTCTACAAAAACAACTCTGCCGATTGTAATTCGATTTCTCTTGGCCAAACAAAAAAATTGAATATATCATAATTGATGAAGCTTTAAAGAAAATAATAAAAAAATCGGATTAGATACTTTCATATAAAGAGAAATATACCAGGATAAAGAATATTTTTGAAAATAGTTTATATTAAAGAAGATTATATTATAAATATTAGGACTAATAGTCCACATTTAAGTATCGTTTGAGTACATTTTATGTCAACTTTCATTATATCCTTTTCTATGATTATCTTGTGTTCTCTCTAATGGATTTCTCATCGACTGTTTTCATAGAATTTATAAGGTCAGGAACATGTTATCTATTTTTATCATTGTTTCTGTGCTACAAATATACAAGTGATTAAATTTCATTCAATGAATCGTCTTAAATTAATTTTCATGTTAAAATCTTTAATTCTTCTTCTTCATCTTCGTATTATTAGGCTTTTCGGTTGTTTTGTCTGGATTTGGGATCATGGAATCCCCATAGAAGAGGATATCAAACTCTCCTCCCATTTTTTGGGTCGTCCCAGAGGTTATTAATTTTTGTTCTCATAACCTATGTTGTTGCTTCTTGCTTTACTGTTGTATTATACAACCATTTTGGGGTGGATTTCCTTCGAATATATTTTATAATTAGACAAGGAATCCAACTACTAAATCCAGGGCTATGGAGTGATAAAATATCCAATAAAAATCAGGAAACCATCTACATGACAATTATTAAAATTATCACAACATACGGATGCGAAGTGTGGGAGCTAAACGAGGGAACAGATCACGACTATGTACCATGGAAATGGATTTTTGGAGGAGGTCAGCTTTAGTTTCAGGAATGAACAATTCGAGAGACGATAGAAGTACAAGGAACCGTAGTGGAAATCATCGAAAGGAAGTGTCTTATATGGCGTGACCGCGTAAAACGTATGCCAAAAAATATATGGCCCAAGAAAATCTGGGACTGACAACTTCTAGAGAGAAGAAAACGTGGGAGACCACCGAGAGGCTGGTATCAAAATGTGCTAGAAGCAATGGAAGCACCAGTCCTGGATCAAGATGACTATAGTGATAGACACACCTGGCTAATGGGAAGCAAGAAACGGCGCCACTATAACATAAGTTCGTATCATCATCATCATCAATTAGCCTGTAGTCATCCACTGCAGGACTTAGGCCTCTCCTTGTTTCTTCCATTCGTTTCTATTTTCTGCCTTAAGCATCCAGTCGTGTCCCGTTCTTGTCTTTATATCGTCTTTCCAACGGATGAGTGGGTGTCCTGATGGGCAAGTTTTTCTGGGTGTCCACTCTATTAATTTTCGGGTCCATTATTATCTGATATTCTTGCGATGCAGCCTGCCCAGTTCCATTTAAGTATCGCCATTCTTTCTGTTACAACGCATACCATGGTTTGACCTCTAAACCATTCGTTCCTTATTCTTATCCGATCTTTTAACTTAACATTCAACATTGATCTTTCCATTCCTCTTTGAGTCTTTGCTAGTTTTTTCCATCATGATTATAGTTAAAGACCAAGTTTGTGGAGCATATGATACTACTGGTAGCACACATTGGTTCTACACTCGTCTTCTTAATTTTAGAGGTATTTTTTTAGAGGTATTTAAAAAAATACCTCTAAAATTAAAAGACTTATCGGTCTGTAATTATTTAAGTTTGTAATGTCACTTTTTTCATAAATTAAGACCATTATGCATTATGTCAATTTTTTGCCACGTCAGCTTCCTCAATACATTTGTTACGTAGGATTGCTAATTCTTTCTACAAAGCTTCTCCACCTTCCTTTATCATTTTATTTATTACACCATCTTCTCCTGGTGATCCTCTGTTCTTTGATTTTTGGTGTGCTTGCTCAATTTCTGTCATTATTATTTCTGGTACGTCTTGTGATCCGATGTTGGTTACCTTTGACCTAGATTCTCTCTGCTCGTATTATACAGGGTGTTCATGAATACGTGTTACAAATGTATAGGGTATTTAGGAGATTCAAAATAGACCGTATAACTTCTAATAAAAAACTCATATCGGGAAACTTAACGTTTTCGAGCTACAGGTATCAGTAGATATTTACCCGAATGTTGTTTAATTGGGCGGAACCTTCTTCACATCCTATCCCCGGCTCCATTTACTTGACCTTCTTGCAAGAAGTATTGCCAAAATTGTTGGATAAAGTACCTATGGAGATTAGCAAACATATGTGGCTGTAACATGACGGTGCCTAGCACACTTTCAGCTTGCCGTCTAAGACTACATCACTCAAGCATTCCGTGACAGTGAGGGATTGGCCGAAGAAGACCACAAGCGTGGCCTCCACGCTCCCCGGACCTAACTCCTCTAGAATTTTTATGAGGCGATATAAAAAGTCTGGTTGACGAAATGCCTGCCGATTCGGTAGTAGATCGGATAGCACATATTCTGGCTCAAAGCAAGACCTCTAAACAATGCCTAACCCTGTTGAAAGAGTATACCAAAATGTGCTTCTGAGATGCATTGCTTGCATCGAAGTTGGTGGTCGTCATTTACACAAATTATTGTATTGTTTGGCAAATAAATAAAATTATGAGCATTGCTTGTAGGTTCTCACTATTATATGTATTACTCCTAAGACCAGTCTTAGTTCAAAAATGGTGCGTTTCTGATTATGAGTTTCTTATTAAAAGTTGGTCAATTTTGAGGCCCCTACATACCCTAAAAATGTGTAACACGTATTTATTAACACCCTGTATACATAAATATTTAGAAATAATTAATAGATAAGATACTGCTTTTGGTATTGACCTTCCTGTTGATTCTTGTTATATTGATAATGCGGACACGGAATAAATAATACCTTTTGGCACACAGTTTACTGTCGATTCTTTTTATATTATTTTGTTGAGACATAATTAGATAACAGAAGGAAATTTAAATCGGCTGCAGAAATTTGCATGAAAAACGTTTTAAAAGCCCGAGTGTTGCCGAAAATCTTTTTTCCGGTTATTACATTACATTAAGAAAGTAGGTGGTGTTGAGAATTCACATTTTCCTTACAATAACTGAATTCGCCGCATTACTCCTAATTGAAAATGTGACTGGGAAGTTAACACTGAAATCTGCGGAAACTTTAATGGACCATATTTTTGCGAAGAATATTTAGCATTCGCGTCTAGAGCGCGACCCACAATTCAATAAGACGGCCCAAGGTGAAACAAAAGCCTAACTTTTACGGCTGCGTTTTAAATTTGTTTTAAATATTCATGCTCTAGAAAATTATGGTTATATGCACACTTGGCGTCGGCTTTTTAATTCGCCCTGATATAATGCGGCAAAGTAAGTCGCTTATTTTTTAATAAGAGTGGCTGGGGCTAACTTGCTGACTTGTAATTAAATTTTAAGACCGTCTTTCAAAATCAAATTTCGCTGTGCTTCTGGTTACATCAATATTGACGAAGACCCTTCCCGCTATTAATTATACGTAATATAAATTTTCTTATGTTTTTGTATTAAAAATTAATTGATTGCTTTCCCCTTTATGTTTTACTTATACCCGGAGCTACAAGATCAATTCGTCGTAATACTTTATAATTAGTTCTGAGACTTATTTCAAATGTTAAGTAGTAATTAAAAATTCGGGGCTGCGTTTGGCTGTATTTCCGATGTTAATTCGAATTATAACTAAATGTTTTAAGTGACTTTTGGTTACCCTTATTAGACCACTTTAATTAATTGATGGCGACGAAAAGTTTGAATTAATCATAACGTAACAATAAATGTGGAACAAATTCATTATGTAATTTCTACTAAATCTGATTGATTAACTTTAACTTTTATAACTTGTGTGATATAAAATATATATCTCAAATAGAACTTTCATTAAATTAATACATTTAAGTTTTGTGGGAAAAGCTACAACCGTAATAATTAATAAGTTTAACGGTGGTAGTTCGTGTAAGTGCGTTTTCAACAAAGATTTAAAGTAATTTTTGCCTAAAACATCCAAAGAAGCAGATTTTAAAGTGAATTTTACCTATAATTGAGAAATAAATTGCAAATGATAAAAGTTGGTTTCATGTAAAGTGATCCGATTTTAAAGCAATTTATCAATGATATCAAATTATAACTCATTCCAAAATAAAATTAAAGTAATTAGTTTTGGTTGGATATCTTAAACAAGTAATTTAATTTAGTTTCACGTCGGCGCTTTCCGAATTAATTAAAATGATTGTAACAGAATTTACGGTAATGCTCAATTTAGGGATTTAAATTGTATTCAAGCCATTTTTACAACGGGATGAATTTAAAGTTATGAATTAAAAGTAAGTAATTCGAAAATGCTATCTTGTACGTGTTATAATGATATCTATAGCCAGACGAAATCCATTTCTAAAATTCTATTTTAAGATACCAAGAAATACTGATTCCAATTATATTTAACCGGAATTTATATCTTATTTTAAAAGGAACACCGTATATCATTATTGTATGAGCTTTACGGGACAGAAACCACTAGAGTGGTGGAGGCGCGAGGGGTGTATGAAAATTGGAGGAAAGGGATGAGATAATAGGGTGGAAAAGAAAGGAGAGAAGAATAGGACAGGGGAAAACGGTGGGGGGATTAGAAGGGGTAGGAAACAGGAAAAGAGAAAGGAGAAGGAGAATGGGGAAAGGGAAGAAGAAAAAGAGAAAAAGGACAAGAAAATAGAACGAAATAGGAATGAAATTGAAGGAAGAAACATAGGGGGTGGGGAAATAAAGGTGGAAGAAGGGGAGAAAAGAAGCGAACACAAGAAACTGGGGGGAGGCAAGAAAGAACGGGGTAAGAGCAAGAGAGATATGAGCGAAAGGAAAGAAACGATTTAGAGAAAACAAAGGGCGATGGTAGGAAAGGCGGGTGACAGGGCGGAAGGTGATCGCAATTGTAAGTGGGTACCAAGGTACCAAGGGTGCAAAAACTTCTCTGCTCTTTAAGGATATCAGGCGACTTCGGACTGTGGGTGGTCTTACGGCACAGCCTTCCGACAACTCGATAGGCATGAGTGGAAAACGGGCTTACTCTCGTGCCCAAACACTGCGCTACACTCGGCCCTTCGAAAGTAGCCGCATTAACAAATGAAACGCGCAAATGATAGTAATTAGCAGAAAACGCGCATGTTTCCAATTTTGACTTTAAAAATTCACCACCGGCCAGCAAATGAAGATCTCGCCGTCGGGTATATCTTATTCAAATGGATATATATATCCAAGTCTGTTTTGCATATATATCATATATATATTTTTTAGTTTTTAGCGCTGCCTCAACAACAGCCGTAACATCTGGAATTTTAAATCGTTGAAAATTTCAATTCCTTGTTTTGGACAGGGTCGTTTATGAATAGGTGATTGTACTAGGTCGGTGTCAAATATGTTGTACCAGCACATGTTCCATGTGTACATGCAAAAGCATACCAACCTCGTTGTCATAGTATCCTATCGCGACCCGCAAAAATTTGTTTTTGAGATTATGTCCGTAAAAAAGGTTTCCGACTGGAGTCCCACCTATATCGTCTTATAGAACGCAGGCGGCCGCATCTAGCGCCCCTAACCTAGGTGGCGTGTTTCCGGAGTTACAACCCTTTATAGAAATATTTTCGCGCCCCCTAGCGGCGGACTGAGTAGCCCGATAAGATCGGTTCCCCACTACCGAGCAGTATCCACGATAGTCTTTCCAGCGGCATAAATAAAAAAAATATAATAGAAGCCTTGGAAAATTTTCGATTTTTCCTAAAAACAGTTGAAAATCGTGTACGCTTTTCGGAACGGAGACGAACATCGGCAGAAAACGGAACGAGATATCCGCAGGTGGGTCGAGGGCACGTGCTGCTAATGTTATCCCGTCTCTAAACGGGCCACCGAACTTTGAACGCCATCGTATTTCGATCCCGGCGTTTTCCGCCATGAAGACGATAATTTTCCACAACGATGCCAATTACCAAATTTTTATTTGAATTACCCTCACTTCCACTTTCGATTTTTTTTTACACTTTTACGGCCTCCTTTCGACCGTCCCGCGAAATTGCAACGTGCTGAACTCGTAAAACCGGCAAAATTCCAGATGGGGTTAGTCATTGTTAGTATTTTATTCCTCCCCCACTAAGGAACGCTGAACTCCATTCGACAGCGGACCTTTCGACACCACTCCCGTCAAAACTGACAAGTGCACGACGAAAGGCGGCGGATCGAAAATTCGAAAGGCTGAAATCCCAACTTTACCCCCCCCTCGTAGGCGAAATCGGCGTCAAGGAGCGATTTCACCAGCGGATCCGAGAAATGTCGCCGGGTCTGCGCTCCGCTGACGTTTCAGACTCCGGGAAGCGGCAACTAAGGACTCCGGCACCATTAGTTTATAGGCAGTTTCTGTGAATTATGTGTTCATACCGAAAGCAATAAATATTTTACACTATGTAATGATACAATAGCATTTGCAACCAAATTTATTTACCAACTGAGACTCATGAGTTGCATACACAGTTTGTCTTTGTAGATCCTAACCACTTGTCCTCCGATGCACGGTTTGTTTCAAGCTGATCTTAAATGCGTATTCTTCAATGAGTTTACGTGACATGTAGTTGATGTCGTTGTAATCTTCAGCTATTAATATCTAATCATCTGCGAATCATATTGTATAATCGTTTAGTGGCATCCCCATGTTTCTACATTTCTTTTTCCATTCTGCAAGAGCTTGTTCAAGATAGCTTTTAAACAGTGTTGGCGAGAGACAGCATCCTTATGTCAGCCCATTAGTCCCCATACATCCATATGTTAAGTTGCTTCTTATTTTGATTTTTGTATAAAGATTTAACTGCTTCTATTATTTAAACTGTTATGTTCGTATTTTCTAGGGCTTTTCAGAGTTTCGTCAGAGAAATATTGTTGTATTCTGTTGTAAATCTACAAAATGAAATGATGTTCTGGGTTATATGCCAGCTTCTCTTCTATAACTTGGATAATAGAAAATATGTGATCAGTTGTGGATCTGCCTGCTCTAAAGCCAGCTTGTTCTTCCGCTTCCATTAATTCATATTCGTTTTCCATCCTCGTTTTTATTACATTCCCATATATCCTACTAATTCAATTAGATACTGTTATCCCTCGACAATTCTCATATTTATTTGTATATCACCTTATATATAGTCGATAAATTGATTATTTTCTATTCTTCTGGTATTTCTTTTCTATTTATACAATCTTGGAAAAGCTTAATGAGTGTTCGTACAACTTGTTATTTCCGTTCTTTACCAGTTCTCCATAGATATCCCCGGGACCGGGAACTTTTCCATTTTTCATGTACATGCATTGTTTTTTTACTTCTTCTATTGTGAGTCTTACAGGTGAAATCATTGTTCTTATATTGTGTGGGGTACTACGAGGTGTGCTCAATTGCAACCCGTCTTTGCTTTATTAAAAATTTATCCAAGAATTTAATTACAAATAATTACCGTGACTGTTAAGGCACCTATCCCATTGTTTTACTAACCGACGTATACCCTGCTCATAGAATTTTGCTGATTGGAGAAGTCTTCCATAGCTATCTGTACTTCTGCGTCAGACTCAAAACGCGGACCTTTTAACGCCATTTTCAGCGGCCCAAAAATATAGAAATCGCAAGGTGATAGATCCGGGCTACAGGGTGGACGCTCTAGAACCCTCCATTTCTTTTCCATCTTATTGCTTGATGAAGCTTGTTCAAAGTTTCATTGCACAAATTTGCATTGACATTTACTCCATGTTCCTTAAACTCTATCAATAAGGGTCCTTCATGGTCGAAAAAAAATTGTTAACATCACCTTGCATGCAGAAGGTTATGGTTTAAAATTCTTCGGTGGTGGTGAACTTAAATGTTTCCACTGCATCGACGATAACTTACTGGATGGCGAGTAGTGATGGCACCAAGTTTCGTCACCAGCAACTATTGACAGGAGGAAGTCATCACCATTTTGCCTACAGTCTCTGAAGTACTGCAGAGATAAGCCCATTCGGCAAACATTTTTGTTCATTAGACAAGAGACGAGGAATCCATTGCGAACAAACTTTGCTGTAACCCAAAATACGAACAATACTACGGACATATCCTACACTCGCACCAACAATTTCTGAAATTTCTCTAACTGAACTTCGACAATTTTCTCTAATAAGGCTTTCCACACATGCCATATTGTATTCTGTTAATGCAGTACACCGTGTACTTGGTCGCGGCTTACCCACAGTCCCCTCTTTTCCATTCTTAAATTTTTGGCACCTTTCCTTCACACTTGGGTACGCAATACATGCATTGCCATACACTGCTTGCATTCGCGTACGAATCTGCAATGGCTGCACACCCTCGGCGCATACAAATTCTAGAACGCTGATCAAACTTGGACGGATTTTCAATAACAAACGCCATTCAAAATGGAAGTTATAAAAGATAGAATCAAATTCAAACCCCAGAAACATATTAATGTGTTGCTTAGAAACGCTACTAACATTACCAAACGTCATTTGAATTACTGCAGTTCTGTTAAGAGTTCTTTAAAGTATTTCTCCCAAACTTGTGTATTCATGGGGGTTATCATTTATTTCCTTCCTTCTTTCTTTATTATTTTCCAACTCTCTGTGATTTTTCGTCCTTCTAGGTACGTATTTATCCTTGAGCAGTTTCTTTCCTATATTTCATTCTTTTGCTGGCATAATTTTCTACGTACTTCTGCTTGTGCTTCTTTGTATACTACTTTATGGTGCACTCTTTTGGAATACAAGTATTTGTTTCTTCTGTCTTCTATTTCTTTTCCTTATCATTATACAAAATTTTAAATTTCAGCGCGTGACAGAAGCCTTTTTTTCGAATAAACAGGAATTTACATAGAATACATACAGTTAAACAAATACAAATTAATGTATTTCCATTACGGAACCATCCATGATTTGCGCTTCAAATTAGCAAAACTTTACTCCATCAGCTTCAAGAAGGACTGCAGCAAATAGGACTTTGGAGGTACAAGATTTTCAATTTAAAATTTGGATGTATTGAATACAAAACATTGGTGGAGTTGAAAGAATAAGATGTTCGTTGTATCGATTTTGTATCGATCGACCAGTCTCTTCATCTATTTTGAAGGCTTCTGTGACGCGCTGAAATTTAAAATTTTTTATAATAATAAGGAAAAAAAATAAAACATAAAAGAAACAAATACTTGTATTCCAAAAGAGTACACCATACAGTAGTATACAAAGAAGCACAAGCAGAAGTACGTTAAAAATATGTCAGCAAAAGAAGGAAATGTAGGAAATAATTGAATAAGTTCAAATAATCAACTGATTCATTTTAGGTTGTTTACATTTTAAAGTAATGGAATCCATAACATTATGTAATGTAAATGTTGAAGAATGATGCGGCGGTACTCAAAATTACGTAGGGGATCAAAAACTATAAAGTTCTGTAGAGTGTTCTGCATAAAAAGAAGTTGTCACTACTTACGGAAATCTAATTAAACCGATATTGCTTCGCAGCACTTCTACATTTCAGGTTTTAACATAATAAAAATAATTTCCTGTAGCCTACTTTTGCTATAATTAAGTCAATCTCATGCTTTCACTTTGCAAAAAAGTTAACCGAATTTGAAATAACTTCAAGGTTTGATATCGATTCTAATTTATATCGAGATAATGGAGACAAGTTAAAACGTAGGATTAGAAATTTAAAAAGTTTTAATTACTGCCGAGTGCTCTTAGTCATTAGCAACCGATTTTTCGAGATCAGGATTTATTATTGCATTAACCAATATTATCGGATATTTGGACTACTTTTAGATAACGTTCTAGTAATATGACGCCACATTTATGGAATACTATAGAACTTAAAGTGCGTTAATTAAACTTACCTCAGTTTTTCTATTTGAAAAATATTTTTATTATTTACGAGGATTATTAGTAAATTAAAGGTCGTTTAAGTATTCCCGCCAAATGCTTTAGTGGTTGATGAGATAGCAACACGCTATTTTACCGTGGTTCTGTGATTTTATTCAGTTGTATAATAAAGCGCTAAAATGAACACAACGATTGAAAATCCTGCCGAGAGTGAATTGCGCGCTGTGATTAGTTTTTTCCATGCAAGAAAACGAAAACACTACCGAAATTTACCGTCTAAAATGGAAGACCTTTGTTGTCCAGGCATCATGAGTGAAGGAAAAGTCAAACACCGCCGTATGCGTATCAGAGATGGCCTAACAAACGTACACAATGAGAAGAACTTCTTTTGCCAACGACGATCTTGTGGAAAAAAAAAGTTGTGAAGATCGGAGTTTGAACATTTCGGAAATCGCCATACATTTTCCTCAATTTTCACGTACAGTATTGAATGAAATTATCGCGAACAGAGGTAGGCGCCAGATGTGTTGACGGATGTTCACGATAGCCAGCGAATATGGCCTCTGCACTCGCCTTCCTGCATCGCTACGAAACTGATGGCGATGAGTACCTAAATCACATTATAACTGGCTGCGAGACTTAGATTTCGTATACTATTGTTGAAGCCACACAATGGAAGCATGAGAGTTCCCTTAAAGCCAAAAAGTTCAAGCATACGTCCGAGAACAGAAAGCTTATGGCTACTGTTTTTTGGAAAAGGTGTTATGTTCATTTAATTTTACCACTTCATCTGAATTAAAGTAACATTTCAATTGCCGCTTCATAGGACTCAAAATTCTATTGTAATTGCCATTTTTAAGTCGATCGCTATATTATTATTTTTAAGATTGAGTTATGGAAGCCACTTTCGCAAAGCCTGTGAAAGTTCCCTTTGTAGGCTAGATTTGCCGATCAAAAACAATTCTCGGAAAGTGTATCCGTGGAAATTTATTGTGAAATTGCCGATCGCCTTTGGCGGACTAATATGGATCCCGCTTCATATCCGTCTGGTAGTGCCGTTGTTGCGACGAACGCATTGAAGTTTTGGCCCTTAACGTTGATTAACGTCGAACGTTCCATTCGATCTAGTCTTTAGGGGCGTGCCCGTAGATGTTTCCAACTTCTTAGAAACACAAGAATACCCCAAAATTGTGCCTGCCTCTCTCTCTACTCCATTCACCGAAAGTCAACGTAAAAGAACTAGTTTTTGTGTTGTGAAAAAAAATCCTTTTACGCGTTTAACTTTCAAAATTCAAGGGATTGAACCCTTCTTTTATGCGACAAAAAGCGACCTTCAGTCGTCGTTTGTTTTTTTTTCACTGTTAATTTTAAAAAGTAATTACATACTGTATTATTCTTGTAAACTCAGACGCCACTGGCCACGTAGATTTGTTTAAAGGTTTTTAATGCCGTAAGCCAGCGGGGCGAGTTCCTCCTTTTGACTGTTCAATTTAACCGTTTGTAGTAGTGAACTGTCTGTCATTTTTTTTTGTATTGTCATTTATTCTCAAAAGGTTAACTCTATGTGTTTTAAAAATTATTACATCTTTTATTGTTGTATATTTTGTATTGTGTGCGCATGAACTTTGCAAGCTTTATAAACAGGAGGAGGCACAATAAAGGTGAGTCCGATTCCCGTATGCTGATGGTTTCTCGACCTTCCACGAGAACCTGCAATCAGCTGTGATTTGGAAGGCGGCGCCCGTTAATTTTGACCTACCCTGTATACAACTAGGACAATTTCCCTCCCGTAAGCGGTTTCCGTGAACCACCCCTACTCCTCCGCTGAGCTAAGCTGTACGCCTTTTTCCACCTATCATATTGCGGGTCGACGGAAGAAAGGAAAGATGTATTGTTGGTAGATTTCCTGGAACGTGGTACGACAATTAATGCAGACGTGTATGGTGAAACTTAAATAAAGTTGAGAAAGGCAATTCATAATAAAACGTCAGGATTGCTGACCTCTAGTCATGCTTTTGCATAATAACGCCCGACAGATCACGGCGGCTTGTACTGTGCAACTCATTGAGCAATTAAATTTACAAATTTTTAACTGTCACCCATACAGTCCGGACTGCCACTTCTTTCTCCAATTTAAGAATTTTATAAGAAATCCCGACCGTTTACTCGATAACGACGACCACGAAACGACGATATAATGATATGATGAATATACACTGTGTCTATAAAGTAACCCCCCCCCCAACTAATTTTTGAACGACTTGATATTTTACCACAAAATTTGGTGTGCTTTAATGGGAAGTTAAATATTATTTTTTAGCCCATGATTAAATTTTCTATCATTTAAAATGGCGGCTGGGCGCCATTTTGAATTTTTATTTTAAATAG
>JABXWE010104985.1:0-12112 GCA_014611495.1 Limonius californicus | reverse complement strand
ATTACAAACTGTCTCTCCATCGTCTGTTGGTACATTCTTTCTGGTTATTTTAACATTTCTACTGTTGTTTATTCTATCTACATGATTATTTCTTGTTCTCCTTCGTTTTTTGATTTTTGTTGTCTATGTCATAGGTTTACTTATATTTTTATTCCTTATTCTGTCTAATATAGTTTTCTCCACTGTTCTTCTTCTTGTTTGTTATTCCTTATAAAATAGTTTAAGCAATCAACTGCTCTTTTTATCTTATCTTATATACAGGGTGTCCTTTAAATACCTTAAAAGCTTCAGGTAGCACTCTTCTGTAAGAAATACAGTCCTCAAAAACACTAACACGAACTTCCTATAGTGCTTAGTTTCCTCACACGAGACACTTAAAGAATATTATACTTGGCAACGTTGACGATGTCTTTGCATTTATGGAGAATTTAATTAGTAGGCCGACATTACATAAACGATTTTGACAAATGTCGAAAAACAAATTTTCTACTTTTCATCACAATACCATGGCCTTGCACTGTTGTCAAATGTAGTATTTACGAAATATATCATTTTTAACAGAACTTCCAGAAGAGCAACTAGAGCATCAACTCAATATTAATCTTTACATAATCAAGTGGCAGTCAGTCACTTATCGGCAGATACCTGCAACATTAAAGTTCTCGTTATTGTTTCCAAGAAATTCTGTTTTAAAGATATGAACTTTAATACTCTCGTACAAGAAAACTAAGCTCCAAATACCTACTTTTTTTTTGAAGATTTGTATTAAGCATTCATAAAGGAAAAATTCTACCTGAAGCTTTTAAGGCATTTAAAGGACACCCTGTATACATTTTCTAAACCATAATATTGGTGTTGAATACTTAAATATTTTTTCATCAAAATAATATTCTGTGCATTTTAAAGAACGACTTGAAACCTATTTCTATAAATTTATATAAATTATTATTGTAAACGTAAAGGTTCTACTTCGGCACAGAGATGGCGCTGACGCATGTGTAACGGAAATGTTAGCTAACGCAGAATTCGGTGTAGTATTGTATTGTAGTATTACATTTACGGAATAAAAAGTATTTATATTAAAATAATATAAAATGTACTTTCTTGAACTATAACGCTTCGTTGTATCATCGTCATTATTTAATTATAACTGTCACAAGAATACGCATGTAACAATAATTAATTTAAGGTTTCGAACAGCTACAAGTGAGTGGGGGGGGGGACCAATTAAATTTGAAATATTCTTTCAAAACAATACTGTTCTGTATCAGAAGAACGTCATCTATTTCTATTCTTATATTTAAAGCAAATATATGTATAAAAGCTATTTTAATTACAATTTAATTCCATACATTGTGAATATTGTATTTTGTAAAATAAACTAGCTCCTTCAATCTATAGCAACCTTTTCAAAAAAATAGATTGTTGTTTGCGCTTTCTAAGGAGCTATTGTTTGGTTTCGGGGAGCAGGGCAAACCTGGGACAATTGTAACAGGGTAGAAAATTATGTAACAAGCGCATTTAAATATATTTCAAATTTCGCGCCGCATTCCCGGTGTGGTCAGTTCTAAATAAGTGTATTATAATACAGTAAGTAAAATCGTGATAGTAAATGTTATTGATACTAAATGTAGGAGATTATACACAAATATCTGTTTTGTTCTACCATCAATTTACTTGAAGATTTTATTCGTTTTCCCAACATATATTTTAGAGTTATATTTGACTGTCAGTGGCATTTAATTTTATTTTTAATAAAATCCGTCACAGGGACGATTGTAATACGTTACAATTGTACCAGAATTGAAATACATTTTTTGATAACTTGATGAAAGTTATGGAGCAACACAAATTTACAACTTTGGATATTTCCAAAGTTGATGAAACTGGGATAACAACAGTACAAAATCCCAGTAAAATTGTTGCTACGAAGGGCTTAAAAAAATAGATGTAATTACATCGACAGAAAAAACATCGACACAAAAAGGCACGTTGATTACCGTTTGTGTTGCAATACGAAATACGATTCCGCCGATGCTAATTTTTCCTAGAAAGCGTTTGAAACAATATTTTACGACGGAAGCACCCACGGGTTCAATAGGCGAAGCTAATGGTTCGGTATGGATAGACAACTAAAACTTTCTTTAATTTCATTAAGCATTTTGCTGTCCCATACTAAATCGTCTATAGATACAAAAATTCTTTTGCTCCCTGACAATCATGAATCCCATTTAAGCCTTTCCACTATAATTTTTCTCTTGAAAATGGCATCGTTCTCTCATCTTTTCCTCCCCATACTTTCCACAAGCTGCAACCACTACATCGGAGAATGAACGGTCCCTTTAAAACATATGAAATGGATGCTTATGAACAATCATCCCACACACATCAAGACGATATATGACTCGGATGCGTCGCACGAGCCCTCCCGAAAGCTACGACGCCCACTAATATAAGAACTGGATTTAAAGTGAACGGTCCATTTAAGATGGACATTTTTGAAGATTTTGAATATGCACCTTCAACAACAACAACAGGCCACCCCTTAGATTCAAGTCAGAATGATGTTTCTGCCATAATAGGAGAGGCTCACGAGAATGACTTTGTTCCTTCTACGGCACGCCAGCTTCGAATCAATATGCAGTAGAAAGTAAATCTGTTCCTTCTACATCTAAAGAGGATACTACTAGAGATAAAGAGCTTAATTTATCTAGAAAACTTAGAAAATATTATACACTTTTCAAAAACAACCAGTAGCAGTAAAACGCAGGCAACACAGAGAAAGAAAATAAAGACAGTCATCAACGGAAACCCCGGAAAATAAAGCACTTTAGGAATAAGAAGCTACAAAAAAAGGGATAAAAACCGTTGATAAAGGAAAAGCTTCCAGGGTTAAAAGAAACTTTTCAAACAAGGAAAAGATAGTAGACAGTTCTTCAGACGAAAGCAATGTTTATATATGTATTGCATGAAGCCTTTCTCATCTGTTGCAAATGGTGAAACATGGATACAGTACCAGGACTGCAAGGGGGTGGGCAGACGATATTTGTTATACAGAAACATTCTTTTCTTGGATTAACTGCATACTACTTTAATATGCACAAAGATTTGTTTTTTCCTAACCTAAATTAGTGAATGTTGTTCTTGTTACAACTGTCCCTTTTCGTGTTACATTTGTCCCCTGATTGAGGACAAATATAACAACTGTCATAGATACCAAAACCAAATTTTTTCTTAAAAATGGTAGAAGTGAATTACAATTATTACATTATATACGTGAAACATGCACTAATTTAATTATAAAATGGAGTGCCTTAAAAATTATGTTTATTAAGGTGGGATAATTTTAAGTTAAAGTGTTACAATTATTCCCGGTCTCCCCTACCCCCAGGCTGCAGTGCAGGACCTCATGATTCATAAAATTGGTCACTATTTGTTCAAAAATTACTTCTGAAACATAGTTGCGCCAAATAATTATTAAGATTATATTTAAAAACAATTCTTACCCAACGAAATCGTTTTTATTTTTAACACACGATTAGTTTTAATGTTTTGTGCACTCTATAAAGGTGTAACCACATAAGTAGTTTTTAAAATATCGCTATGTACTACGGCGGAATTAAATCTAGACGTTTATCACATTCAAATCCCAATCTACTTAATATTGGATTGAGCTGGTAATTAACGCTTATTTGTAATCAACACGAACAAATTATCAAGTTTAGTGGTAAATTGCAGAGTGGTGTTGTGCATTAGTGAACATATTAGCAATTAATTAATTACAATTACTACTCCCTTACGCTTGTCGCCACTACTAGAGAATTATATTTTCTAACTGTGGTTGTTTGGTGCTAATCTGACAAGGACGAAGGAATAAATGATTCCGAAAATTTTGGCATGCTGAACAAAGAGCTTAATTAACGCGACCCTTTACACCGCATTGCTATTATTATTCCCTCTTCATATAATACCAACAACAATTAACAAAAAGTAGATTCTAACACCCACAGATTGC
Source organism: Limonius californicus (assembly GCA_014611495.1). NCBI lineage: Eukaryota > Metazoa > Arthropoda > Insecta > Coleoptera > Elateridae > Limonius > Limonius californicus. Next base: position 8,097 of record JABXWE010104985.1, on the reverse strand, counting down.
AGATGAGGTATACAATTATTACGTTATCTTAGTAAATTAAGAGTAATATACTTTCCTATTTACTGGAAGTTAATAGATTTTATAGAAACGCCAGATAATAAATCTACTTTAAAGAGAATCAGATTGTATCCAATAGTATGACTGAAGTTGTTAAAAATTTAGTAATACACTATAACATAATAATTATATACACTATTTTTGCAAATCCGAGCAGTTACTTTACTTACTTACTTACAGTTACTTAAACAACTACCTACTTACATATTTATCTGTCAATTAATATGTGACGTTACAGATGTCATGGGTAATTAATTACTGGGAGTGTACTAAAATAAAATACTACTTGAATACCTTACATACTAACAGAGCGTAGAGTATTAAATTGTCCTGTTATTATTGTTTAATGACTTGAAGTTCTTTAATTTTCTTTATAGTTTATTCTTATTTTAGCGAGTCAATATTAACTATTTAGCATAAACCCCTTCCTACTTATAGCACTATCTGGAAATGTAAATGATCAATGAATTATTTTTGTGGACATACAAGTTAAATATTTATAAACAATTGTGTAAAGTACAACAAACACCAAATAGAGAACATAGTAATCTTGTGTTATAAAATAATAAATCAAATTGATGTACACCAACCGGCTCTGCAAAAATAAATAATGAAGTTGATAATTGATTTTATTTATAGAAAAAATTTACAACCGTTAAAACTTTTATTACTGCCCTTCTAGGTTCGAATTTGTGTTTCGAGAGATTTAACAAAATATATTAATTTTTGTTATATCAAGTTTAACTTTTGCTGGCACATTTAAGCATATACAGTTAATTAAATATTTGATTTATACGTCATCGATGTTCGGGCAGCATTGCATTGACCTATGTATTTGCGTCGACTGTTCTTGAATAGTGTTTACTGAATTATAGCCAATAGTTGAAAATTTATAATACGCTTAACATACAAATATTAACATTTTCCCCTTATGTATGTACTTTGACCAGAAATGTTTTGATCGGTCAAGTCATTTGTTCCTGAGATATTGACGTAGTCGTCCCTCGGACCAGCGCAAATCAAGTATAATATAAAAATATCGTATCTTTCTATTTTCTCAAAAAATACTAAAATAGACAAAAAAGAAAAGCTACGTCTGCTATTTTCGTCATTACTATCGATCTTTGTAATAATAAAAAATAGTAAATAAGCTCATTTGAGGAAATCTCAACCACGGGTACGATTCTTTACAAATTGTTCTTGCCTATTACTCTACAAGTAATTCACGAAATCTAAATTAATGCAAATCTGCTTCTACTGGTGACACACATTCCTTGCCCATAAGTAATACAAGGTGAGAAATTGTCAAATAACGACGTCGATATATTATGTAGAGCTAATCTGCATCTACATTTGTAATATTCAGACGAAGAGAATCTAATTAAAACGGAAACTTTGACTTCAGAAGAATTTCTTTTTCTTTATCGTGTGAAGGTGTGGTTTTTCCCATAAGCAAAATTTGTCCCCAATACGACACTAATCAGCATTAGTATTAACCTTAAAATCAACTAACCCATGTCGTATTAAAAATGTTAAGGTTAGGAGACTAAGAGAAAATAAAACTTTAATGTATGTGCATATTTATATTCCAAATTAATATCTAAATATATCTGTTTTCAACAAACAGTCGCACCAAACGTAGGTGACCAAAATCAATTAAATTTCATTGACACTATTACTCTTAAATATTCAAAAGCGTACGCAAGAGGAGCTTAATTATGTTTTAAAATTGAAGGTTAGGCATTATCACGTAATTTGTTTTTTAATTCCGGCTGTGCTTCAATAATTACTCTATTAAATTAATTTTTCCTTACACCTTCCTACATCAAACATTAAAAGGATATGTACACTAAATATTTACATTGCACACTGTCTGGTCAGTGTACGCAAAGGAAAACACAACGTGGTGTGACTGTTCCCTTCATGTTATTCCAATTTAAAATGAAAATTGAAAATTCATTTGCGTATCGCAACGAATACATTACCAAATTGATAATGTTCCAACTACTGGAAAAGTTACTAGCATATTTGAACAATTAAAATGCATTACGAGATTAAACCCATTTTTCAATTATGAATAATTATCAGCTTAACATGTTTTGTAGTTACAATCTATTTATTAGTTCAGGCACACTAAATATGACGTGTTAAAACGTATTCTATAATGTACGTTTGAATTAACGCCGGTTTTTACTTGAGTAATAATAGTATCAATAATGATTTTTGTTAATGTAACCATATGTTGTGGAGATTCATATACAATTGACAAATAACTGTCAAACATTACGCTAATTATTCATAGGCAATAATAATTATTATTATTTTACATGATTTTCGTAATAGAACTAAAATTAGTAGGATTTGGACGTGTTTAATACAAAACTTCTTGGATGAATATCGTGCCGAATTTCCAGGTGCTGCCGATGACTATAAATATATAATTCCAAAAGAACAAGTCAGACTCCTACTATGGAAATTATCGATGCTACTAGTAAAATACTAAACTAGATTTTATGTTTGTGATATATTACATCATCATGATCCTCGTACAACTATTATTATTATAGTAGTAAGAGTTACAAATGAAGTTAAGATAGGTCCACATGGCTAAACGCGAAATGTTTTATGGCATTAATAAATGGCCGCAAACATATTTACAACATGGTTAATTCAGTACAATTCGGATTCAATTACATATTAAATAAAACTGTCAAAGAGCAACTTTTCTAGTTGTTATTGTTTATATTTGTTTTAAGGTAAGCTTGACTGAAATCCCACTTTCTGTGACTGTATATTAACTCCAAAACTTAGGTGTGCTTCAATCGAAAACCTAATGAAAAAACTGTGGTATAAAACAGCGTTTCTCAACCTTTTTCGTCCACCAACATCTATTTTTACTCGTTTCACTTGTCAAGCCGCCATAAATATTCTAACTAATATTACCAAGGTTATTCGAAAATTAAAGGCCGATCGGTCATACAACCAAAATGCAAACTTAAAAAAAAAATATATTATGCTTAAATCTTAGACCTGTATGACACGGCACAGAATTTTGTACAAAATTTTGAACATAATTTTGTATAAAATTCTGCAATACACGTATTACACGGAACAGCATTTTATACAAAGTTCTGTCTGTGAGCATGCGGAAATAGGTGCAAATTATGTTGACATCTGTGAAAAAACTGTCAAAATAATCATTTTAATGTAGATAAGGTAGAAATCAATCAAGGTTGAATAATAGTTGTTTACTTTTGTTTACATAACCTCAAATGTTGTTTATTTTTTCGTGGTTTGTATTATTTTTGCGTTTTCGGGAAGGCTCTTTTTTGTTTATAAGTTATATTAAGTTTGTGTAGAATGGCTAGCGTTGAGAGATTTTAGGTGGTACACGTTTTAAAACATTTACGTCTTTGCCCTCTGTGATCATTGATGAACACTAGAAAGTGCTCGTTTGCGCATCGATTTGACGTGGTTTCTGAACAAAATTCTGTAGATTTTAGAGCACGAGCTACAGAATTTGCTGTACGACACGGCACAGAATTTTGTAAAAATACTTTGAACAAAATTTTTTAGAAAATTCTGTGCCGTGTCATTCAGGCCTTAGATACACTCTTAAAAATACTTTTCTACATAGTCACCTTTCGAATTAAAACACTTGTCATATCGTGGTACAAGTTTTTGTATATGTACTTTCATCAGAGAAGGTTGACGCCTATGACAAAAACGAATTTTTTACGGTCGCGGGTTCTCAAAAAAACTTCAGTTGGAGGAAGAGGTGATAGTCAGTTGACGACTGTGTGGTGCATAGTTACAAATTTCTCAATTGCATTGCTCAATGAGCCACCGCGTGCGGTCGGGCGTTATCGTGCAAAAGCACAACTACAATGGTCAGCAATCTTCGCCTTTTGTTCTTAATCGTCCTTCTCAACTTTCTTAAGATCTCACTATATATGTTTGCATTATCTGTTATACTATGTTCCAGGAAAAATTCAACAATACGCTTTTCCTATCCCAATGAATAAACTTTAGAGGAACTCGCATGCTTTCACTGCATTAATTGTGGGTTGCTATTTGTGTAGAATACAAGTCTCGTAGCCAGTAACATTGTGATTCAGGTACTCATCGCCATCGGTTTCGTAGCGATGCAGGAAAGTACAGAGGCCATTCGCTGGTTTTTGTGAACATTCGTCCACACCTTCCGGCACCCACCTTGCACAAAATTTGACAAAAATTTGCGACCATTTCCATTTTGTTCCTCGCGGTGCACGTTTGTTCGGCCATCTCTAAAATTCCTACCACAGTGTCTGACCTTTCTTTCACTCATGATGCCTGGACCATAAACCTCGCATATTTGACGGTAAATTTCGGCGGCATTTCATTATCTTTGACGTAGGTTGAAATACGCTGGTATTAAATATTCTACGCTATCAATAAATAATTTAATTTAAGGCGACTGCGATCAGTCTCACTTAGGCCTGCGAATGTTTACGGCAATATCCAATGTTTACTAATTTGACATTAATTGCCGTTTTCAAAAACAACATTAGAACATTATCTTCTCTATTTCACGTCTTTATATCGCATAAAAATAAATTAAATACCTAGTCTTGTAATTGTGTATAGTTAAGGATAATACGGACAATTGACATTAATGTGTATATCATGTCACAAACTAATAAATTACTTTTAAAGCCATTTGTATAAAATTGGATTTTATGTTTTACCTATTTTGAAATTAACTTTAATTTAGAGGTGTGCGAAATTGCCTAATCCATCTTCTTTATTTGTCAGTTGTGATGTGACAGTATTCGTTTTACGCTCAATATAATTTAATTTTATTTGCTCGTTCCGAATATGAACTTATTCGTTTCCTTCGGTGAATTAGCCCGAAGTTTAGTAAAAAAATATACAAGGAGACATTCTGTAAAAACAGATGTAAGTAGTGATGTAAATTAGATGCAATTAAAAAATTATCACATCATTGTATTGAGTTTTTACTACACAACTACTTAATTCAGCAGCAAGGTCTCCGCACAGCGCTTTGTTTAATATTGCAGCTATATTTAGTCCCGACTAACAGATAATAATGAAATTTCTCCAAGAAAGAAAAGTAAATCTTCTTTTGACACAACATGTGATAGGTGCTTAGAAATCCCATTAGTGTTGTAGTTGAGAGCTTTGAAAATATCCTTTCACTATCTAATACGTGCAAATTCAGAGAGGAAGATGTTAATCTGCTACAAAATGAGAATTCGGCCATTTCCTGTTTTATAAGTGAAGATGTAATTTTGAAGATCAGCTCGCCGATTCATAACACGAAGAAAAGTTAGTGTATATTTTTAGAGATCATTACAGGACCGTAATATAAAATTATAATGTTAAGTGCCCTGTAATTAGTTATTTTACTTCCTAAGCTATAATAACCAGGCGTACGCGTATTTAAAAACAACTTTGAAAACCTGTAATTCTCGTCTTCTGGTTGTACTTCCCTGTATTACTTTTAATTACTTGCCGAGCGACGAGTTTGCATGTATAACTAAATATATTTGCATTCTATGCAAATTACGAAATTTCAGCTTAAAATGCTGCTTTTCTTTTAGAATTGAAACAAAAGCATTATCAAAACGTAATGTAAATTTTTTACTGCGTTTAACGAGCTAAAACAATTACATGCTTCAAACATACTGAACAAAACTTATGCATTTACATTTTCCTTCGCTTTTTAATGTTTTATTCAATTATTAATTTTTAAATAGTATGTTCTTCTTTACAGATATTGAATTTCTGCAGATTCATTAAATTCTCTTTTATATGCGACCTGTTTAGAAGTGAGATTTATGTTGCAATCCTAGCCAACTACTTAATTTGTAACAGAAATTTTGACTTTAGTTGTGTTATTAAAAGTAAATTAAATAATTTTTTCTCTAAGTTCCCATTAATATCCCATGGTAAAACTTTCTATAATTATAAAGGATCATGGTATATATACAATTTTTTTAATCAAATGTAAGTACACAAATTTTGAAAAATCAAAACATTTTTGAAGACGTAGGAATGTGGTTTATGTGAACATAATAAAAAAAACTTGAACAAGCTATAATACAGAATGAACGCGCATTTCGTAGTATACTTTAAAACAATATTATATAAATCACCTTAGGAATAATCTACGGAAAAAACTTGTTTATTCAAACTAAAAACTACAAGTTTGAGACGATTAATGCTCATAGTTTGATAGGCTATCATTTCAATGCTATTAATATATCAAGCCCCTGTATTTGTACTTTCACACATGGCTATAGTGTACCGCTTATCCAGGAATTTCATTAAAACCAGTGTTGTGAAGGTTCAAACAAGACCCCCATACTTATAGATTATTTGCTTAATTTATTTTTTGGATCCCCCACGTAACCTGTACATCCTATAAATATTGACATGTATAATGACTTGGTTATTTTATATTACACGTAAATTCTGTTCTTCTAACATATAAATTATTTTTTTCATAACAATGCTCGTGCAATCACAGATTCTGCAAATATTAAATACTTTGGTAATTTATTATAAATGTTACAACATACACGTGGTGCATGTGCGTCTGCTTTATAATACTGGCTGTTTGTTTATATTTAAAAATCCTTATCACATTCAATTTGATTATTATTAAATACATAACACAAAAATATAAACTTTTTAAACTAATATTGTATTAACATATCTATTATTTATATATTGCGATATTTACTCTCACTGGAATGGTTGGTAGATTTACTTATCAAAAGATATTCCAAAACACAATTTATTAACATTCAAAACATTCCAATTCAGTTATGAAAAGAATACTGCAGTTTGGAGAAAGTGTTAACCTTTTTAGCTATTCACGAATTACTTGGGTGTGTTGCTAACAACTGTTTAGTTAACTCACGACAAGTGGAATGTTTAAGAAAAAAGGCAATTTTCTTTAAATATGTATGGACAAGGCTTAAAACAATGTGACTCATTTAAAATGTGCTTTTTTGTAAGAAGTTCTACGTTTTTGAATAAATGCCTTAATGCCAGTTTAAAAATAAATGTTCATTGTAACAATAACAATTTACTTGTAATTTATTTTTGTCAACATTTACATATGTATAAGTGTTATGTGTAACACAAATGAAATACATAAATCCTATCCGTTCTATTTCAGTAAATACTTCATACATATGACAACTAGACAAAATAAGCTATGCGTCCCTTAATAAAATTAGTTTCGCACATGTAGAACAGTAACGTAATGCAATACCATACGTAGAATGTACGATGTCTGAATGATTAGTATTAACCTTAGCTATGGATACTATCATCAATATTGAATCTAAAACACCCGTTGTACCAAAACACATTTAGCTACTTTTTTGGGTGGAACTAGTAATTACGATTTAACAATTTATATTCGTTACGAAAGCAGTTTTTCAAGGTATGTATATGCACGCATTGTTACAAAGTTTATGTATCTACACCTATATCGGACAAAGCAGATCGCTATATCTCGAACAAGTACACCAGTTGCAGACACCATTTATTATACAAATAAAAGTACGCACTATTAACTACACGTTAATATTAATTTTTTTATTATTCACATACTTTCTTCTTGATACTACTATGGCTAATTCATGACAAACACCAATGAGTGGTTATTGTTTAAAATAGAAAAAGAAACAAAATAATTTATAAAACAAAAACATTTTTGATTCTACATATTATTGTTATTTTACAGTATATTTTTAGCCAATTTCGGAGTTTTATCTCTGGAATTATTTATTTATTTAAGTACGCTTTCTTAGCAACATACATATATCAGGTTTGTTATAAATAAAATAATGACGATTTTGTAAATCGGAATTGAAAGTGGAAACTGGGGACCGCGGTAGAGTAATGGCATCAGCGCTTGGCTTCGGAGTTATTCTACCAAGTCGCTCAGGTTCTAATCCTGAGCACTGCACTTTCCCAGGGTGTTTGTGGTGTCTGGGGCATGGGGTTTTTCAAGGGTGGGGC
>JABXWE010104984.1:0-14469 GCA_014611495.1 Limonius californicus | reverse complement strand
ATGTGGTAAAAGCACCCTCTTATGGCGACATCGGCGAGTACTTCTTTAATGGCAACCATTGCAGCTTTTTCGAAATCCATATGTATATAAGTCGGATTGGGAAAAAGGATACGCTGCTCACAGTTAAAGTACAACCAATATTTTAAAGCCGAAGTCGCCGTTATTTTGTCATTTCCTCTCAGTGTGAAGCCTGTAATGCCGTAACAAAAGAACGAACGGTTGTTACAAGTCTATAGCTCTGTACTCGGTGTGCGTATTTTAAAATGGAAAAAAAATATTCCCCAAAATACAAGGTGAGACCGTTAATAATAAGTTTACGCGGCGATTCTTCAGAATTTTCTGAACATTCCGATACCGCCTGGGATTAGTTCTATTTAATTAATTAATATATATAGGATTTAGAACAAACGCTAGTAGATTCTAATTATTTATTTAATAAACTATTTCGGAATAATTCGTTCTTCCGATGTCTTTAACGTTTTCATTAATTCAATTAATTAATGCGTATATCGCATTAATTAATTAACCTTCAAAGGTCTAACATAATTTTCTCACGTGCAAGCCAACGTGGGGTGCAGATGCACCCCAACCGTAAATCCCTGAAAACAGCACTAAAAAAATAAAAAACGGCAATATATTTGCTTATATTGTTTATTGGAGAAGTGTTTAGCTGAAAGGGTGGAAAATATATTGGGAATTTTGACCAAACATTACCATCTTTGCTGGTACATGAATGTAATAAACCTTCTTCACTTTCATCATGGACTAAGTTACCATCATCTACTTCAGAATCGTTGTCATTACTACACAAATCTTCAACAACGTCTTCATCCCTATCGTTTGCTGCTTCCTGTATCCAGCAGTAGAATTCTGGATCATGATCATCATCATTTTCCAGATACCATTGTAGTTCTTCATCGGTAAACTTAGCAGAATTACGCGGATTCATTTTTCAAGGCACAAAAATATTTGATGCACATACTTGCATCCAGCACAAATTGAAATGACAACTTCCGCTGGGCTGCTAATATTTATACTAAAGTAAAATAAACAAGATTTAACTTACAAAGCGAAACAGGCGTTAGCGCAGTGAAAGATTATGCAGGAAGGGTACAGGAAAAGACCGGCAGAAGCTTGCTGCAACAAAAACTTTACCGCAACATACAAGACCAACTGGGGTGCAAATACACCCCAAGCTAGAAAAAAAATTTGTAACAACATTGTTACCAAAAGTTTGATAATGTAATTAATGTAAACAGGTAATAAAATGTCTTAAAAACAATAAATAAAATTTCCAGTAAAATTATAACTAGATTTTCAATTTTACAGTAACAAAAAGACATGTGGGGTGCGTTTGCACCCCAGTCAGGCCTTTGAAGGTTAATTACTGTAACACGTATTATATAAAACGTTAAAATCTGTTTTAATAATTAAAAGCTTACGAACTAGGTAAAAGTTATAAACAAGTAAATATTTTTTATTTGATTAGTTTAGATTAATGTGCGGTGTGGCATTGCATTTTCCAATTCGATATTAAATTCAAAATTAATGCTCCCCGCTTTACTCCTATATAATGAAAAAGGAATTTGTATAGGATATAAAAATGTGGCAAATTTTGTAAATATTTTTTAAATGTACCTGAATACGTTGGCTGGTTCTATCTGAGTGTTTCCTATCAGTTACAGATAATCCCTAAGTCAAAGGTTTAAAGATTCGGCTGGTTGTACTGTATTTACAATCATCCGAAACATACTTTAGTATGTTCTTTCCAATAATGTGTATGCACAGGTTAGAAACACGTTTTGCACCTTCACTACCTTCACCTTGTACTACATAGAGTTGCATCAAATGGTGTGAAGCTAAGGACTAATTTCTATCTATGAACCATGCTGTAGCGCTTGCTAGATGAACAAGGTATTCGTCCTTGGCAAATATTATGATTCTTTTCTCCGAATGCACACTGTTTTCCACACCGTTGTCATGAAGAAAGAATCTCAGATTACGTGGCTCGCCGGTAATGCTCCAGTTGTCTGTAAAAAGGTACCCTTCAGTACTTATATTACATGTACACTACGAATTGGAGAAAATCGGAATTTTTAAATTTTACCTAGCCAATATTTGTATTTGCACCTTCAATAATGAATACTTGTAGGGACCTAGGCTGTCGAATATTTGGTTTCTAAGAGATTCGGCGATTCTTCAATGAGCATCACCGCACGAATCGAGTTTTCCGAAGTAGCGATTGATTCAGCGTAAATTTGCTTTACTAGAATCGCCCTGCAGCATTAAAAATGAAAATTATAATATTACATATTAAAAAATCCATACACACATATATACATCCATCCGTGTATTATACATACATACGCCCATACACACACACTTATGTAAAAACAAAGAGAAACATTCATTTATCGAGGTTTCTACAATACGAACTTCTTCCTTATTCTATACGATTGTTTGTAGAAGACATATATTATAAGTAAGTATTACAATATAAGGGTTGAATAAAGCATCAAATCAATTTCGAGACATCTTTGTACAAACTGTTTAATGTTGATAGGGATTGTATAGCATTTATAAACAATTTAATTTCACATTTTGCTACAGTTTCTTCATTTCATCTTCATCTACTATCATACATACCTATGGTACATGCAGATTCGCCCTCTATATTAACATATAAACAATCAATAATTTGCGTACATTTAATGAACTGTATTTGTTACATCGCCAAAGAATACTGCTAGCACATTTTTTATGTACAACGTACATGTAACCCGCGAAACATAACTTCTCACGTCCCTTATTTGACCGTATCACATCCATGACTACAAAAGACCAGTTATCAAAACCGAAATATATAGGTAAAATTAAATTTCTTTCTAAAAAATTGCCATTGCCAATAATGACAATAGGTAACTTAAGAGATGAATGATAATGAGGATATGTTAATGTGGAACATTCGTTAATCTGAACCTAATTGACAGGGCATGTTAAAGAATGTTTGGTGTTAGTGAAGATAGTATGTTATTACCACTTAGCAACAAAAACATTTAATCCAACTATAAAATTATAAAGGAAGGTTAAATTTACTAGGAACTTCCTCTAGTGTTGTTGCTTCTGAAGTTTATGTTTATAGGGGTTTTTTGCGGGGCTTTTTTTCCTGGGAGTTTTTATTCCGGGAGTTATTAATCCGGGGGTTTTTACTTCAGGAGTTTTTAATCCAAGGTTTTTTCCTAGATTCGAATATTTAGTAGCGTAAGATACTTGATACAATTTCATGTTTACTTTTTAATAAATAAGTTCTTCAGCATGTTTGAATTTTCCACTAAATCAGTATTATTATTCCTCAACGTTTATGTTGTCACGAGATACATCTTATACCATAAGGAATTGTTGGAATTGCTTCCTAGACATAACACGGTTTAATTAATTACAATTCGACGGAACATCTGCATTATAAGTAAACACAATGCCCGGTGCTAAATGGAATTAATATAAATGTAAATTTTGGTAGTTACATGCCTGTAGTACCACTTTAGTTACTAAGTATTCGAGACAAACTTGTAATAGCTATGTGGAACAGTGTGCGACACATACCAAATAAGTACAAACTATTTCAAATACAAGTTCAAGGTAAGGCAATGTATACGTGCTCCCTGAAGTGTTACCCCATCAAATTAAACAGCTTTTCCCCGAAATATATTTGCTAAATATTCACAGCGGAACTTGTTGAACTTGTTAAAATTTGAAACAAATGCAAATAAATGCAACACTTCACCATTCAGAAATTCATGAATCATCAAGAATGTCCAAATTTCTAAAAGTCTTAAAGAAATATGTAAATTCAGAACGCGGAAAATTGATTCAGAAGACAATATTCAATGAGAAATTAATGAAACGAATAAAATGTTTGAAACTTGGAGATGTTCCTCATTCCTATTTATGCATCTGGGACAGCAGCAGAAGCTATTTTATGAATACAGAATCTGTCGAAGGACCCTTGACCTGCTCATTTATTTTTGAAACAATTTGAAATATTACCCTATTACAAAGTGCTTAATAGGAGGGCCAACGAGGTAATGGCCCGAACGTTTTATTAATTGTTGTTGACTTACTTCCTTGAATTTTATATTAATCAATACGTCAAAGCAATAACAATAATATCACAAAGTTTTATTTAGAGTTGTTGTGCTACATACGTATTTTGACATGATACATGTCATTTTCAAAACCAATATAAACATTTGGAGTTAAGGAAACATTCGCTCTAACCTTCTATTTCAAAATTTCCAATAAGCTTGGCATTGTTCAATCAGTAAAGATGCATTCTTTAGTATCCGCTTGTAAATTTGAAATGTTGCTACTGCAGAGGAAGTACAAGACATTTCTAAAATATAAATCACAAGAAACTACAAAAAAGCTTACACAGAATCCACAAACTTAAGGAATCAGATTTAAATTTCCAATTAGAAATGTAAAAAGAACATCACTGAAAATATTCATAAAATACATAGAAAACCTGGCTCTCAAATGTAGAGAGTATTCTAAAATACAAAGTAATACGAGGGTTACCTTCTAAGTTTTTACAAAAACCAGGAAAAATTTTTTTTGTTACAAGCTGTTTTATTGCTTTTCAAAATATTAGCCTTTAAGATTTTTTTTTATTTTTTAACTTTATTATATTTACAAACTGCTCTGATGAGCAATAAGTAAATCACGTGGATTACAGAAAGAGTACATGCCGTCCCAGTGGAAGGCTCCCCCAGAAGGATTACTTATTAGCTATGTACACTGTACAGATAATATTTAACACACATTTCAGACTAGTATCGGTCCGGAAGATCCAAAGGGCTGAGTCTCCTCAGCCTGACAACTGTATTGCTGTTATCCAACAAATTCACTGCAAGATGGTTTGTATGATTTTCTAATCGCGAAAGATACTTTGCACGCGCACAGCACTTCTTCTTTCACTCATTCGGAGATCCCGGTGTATGACTTCGTTTTTAACGTACCACGGAGCATCTACTATTGTCCTCAGTGTTTGGGACTGAAATCTTTGCAAAATCTCTAAATTAGAGTTGCTTAAGGTTCCCCCTAGTTGCAGCCCGTATGTCCAGATAGGCTTGAGTATACTTTTATACAGTAGTACCTTGTTGTGTAAGTTTAACTTGGACTTTCGTCCTAATAGCCAGTTTAATTTGGAGAACTTTAGGCCCAGTTATTTTCGTTTACGGAATATATGTTGTTTCCAAGTTAATCTGCTGTCAAGGTGCATACCAAGGTATTGGACTTCGTTTGCTTGCGGTAGTGGTGTATTATTAAGGGTTACTGGTGAACACGTTTCCTTTCTGAGTGTGAAGGTAACTTGTGTGGACTTGATTCTATTTGCTTTTATAAGCCAGAGCCGGAGCCAGTCTTGCACTGGGCTGAGAGAGGTTTGTAGGTTTCTTCATGCAATAACAGGGTTTTCATGAGTTGCAAGAATTGCAGTATCATCTGTAAATGTAGCGGTGGTCGTATGGCCGTTGGTAGGTATAACCGCCGTGTGCAGTAAGTAGAGCAGGGGCCCTAATACGCTTCCCTGTGGTACGCCAGAGTTAATAGGGTGTAAATTTGTTAGCGCATCTTGAAATTTTACCTGGAAGTGTCTGTTGCTCAGATAGGATTTGAACAGCCGGAAATAGGTGTGTGGCAAGTTTTTCTTAATCCTAAACAGTAGTCCCTCATGCCAGACTTTATCGAAGGCCTGGGCTATGTCTAGAAAGACGGCAGAACAATATTTCTTCTCTTCGAGGCCCGGTTGATTTTGTTTACTACCCTGTCAAAATGTTCGATTGTGGCGTGTTCCTCTCTAAAGCCGAATTGGTGACCTGGTACGAGATTATGGTCGTCGAGAATTGGTTTGATTCTTCTTAGTAAGAGCTTTTCGAAGACATTAGATACTATTGGTAATAAGCTGATCGGGCGATACGATGACGGTTCTTCAGGAGACTTTGCTGGTTTAGGTATGAGTATTATTTGGGCTACCTTCCATTGGGCCCGGAAATCCTTTAAGATTTATACACTTTTGCATGCGTTCAAATCTATTCTCGAAACATTTTTTCCTCTCTGAAGTCGGTATCTCAAAGAAATTGTTGTATACCATTCAGTGTTCTGCGATCGTTTAAAGGAAGGTTGCGACATGTCCAATACAACCGAAGAAACAAACAATCATTTTCTTCGAAGTGCAGAACGAATTTTTATGGTGAAATCCTGTTTAGTGGCGTTAGTTTGCGGAGATTTGTTTGCCGTTAAGTTTAATAGCAGACCTATACCTTCAGTAAGTACTTTTCACAAATATGTACTAAAATTTTGGCATTTTGGCGTTGACGTTAGAAATTTTATAAATGATTTCTTTTCGAAATTGTTGACTTAGTAGAGGTGGAGTTATAAATTGACCAGCTAGATCTCCTGATTTAGCACCTTGCAACTTTTTCTTGTGGAACCATTTTAAAAGCAAAATTTGGAAAATACGGCAACCAGATATTAATTCTTTGAGAGAAGCAATAGTGGCTGAGTTCGCGTTAATTACTGATAGGCAGTTGGCCAATATAAGAAATGCGTTTATAACATTGTATTGCTTATATCAAAACGGGGGTTATTTGGATATTTATTATAATTTATCTATCTTTATTAATGTTTTCTTCATAGAGTTTATAATAAAAACTATTTAAACTGTTAATTACTTTAAGATTTATTGTAGTACATAGATGCACAATGTTAATTGCCTATGTTCGACTTTGAGAGTTGGCACCTGGTATATATACCATATCTAGTTATCCTGGAAAGTTTCTAGTAAAGAAAAGGGAATATGGTTGCTGTGGTTACAATTATGATGTTTTATAAATAAGTTGTCAAAGTTTGACATCCATAAGTTGAACGGTGATCAAACTGTGAATTTTTGAAAACAGTATGTTGGAGAAAAAGACAGAATTTGAAAAAATCGAGTTTCGGTCAGTTATTAAGTATTTACTTACTCTCGAGGCGCTAATAGGGCTCCCAGCACTGCCAATGGCAGTGAAGTCGGAGTCACTGCTAGCGGCCTGGAGAGTAAAGCAATTAAACTTATGGAAGGACGTGGGCTATAACGTGGGGCATTGGGGGATACTATCCAGTGCACCAGAGATCTGCTGCAGGAGGGTAGACCGCATGGTACCAAGGTATACGTTCAACGGAAACTTCCAAATCAACATTCCCATCAAAGAGGAATGCGCAGTAAACTCCCAGGATCTACTTGCCAATACAGGACTAATCTGGTTTGCAGACGGATCCAAAATGGCAGGCGGAACTGGAGCAGGCATATTTGGACAGTCCCTAAGAGTAGAACTATCTACACCATTGGGGACTCATACGTCAGTGTTTCAGGCGGAAATAGTATCGATCTCCGAATGCGCTGATGAATGTACTCGTAGGGCATACCAAAATTTGCCCATCACGATATACTCAGACAGCCAAAGTGGCTCTTAAATCGCTCAGCAATCTTAAGAAAACCTCGCGGTTGGTATTAGAATGCTGGGAAAAACTACAGGCGATGGTGCAGCGTAACGTTAGATTGACGCTGTGTTGGATACTGGGACACAGTGGGTTTGAGGGTAACGAACACGCTGATCGGCTGGCCCGGATGGGCTCCTTGGAGCACCCCTGGGGACCCGAACCACCAGTGGGCGTACCTCAAAGCTCAATTAAGGCCACTATACTGGACAGACTGAGAAATCAGCATGTCCAAAGGTGGAAACAACAACCGTTTAGGCAAGCGAGACTTCTCATAGAAGGACCAGCCTAAAAGCAAACAGACTTCCTATTAAATCTGGGGAGGAAAGACATCAAGGCCATATTAGGCCTCTTAACAGGCCATGGCCATCTGAACAAACACCTAACCACATTGGGAATCAGAAACGATGCCCTCTGTCGGAAGTGTAAAACAGAAGAAGAAACCTCTATTCATGTACTCTGTCGGTGTGCAGCGCTTGCCATTCTCAGATTCAGGGTCTTCGGGGTCTGGTTTCCACAACCTGAGGACATTCGAAGAGCGCCACTGAGACAGATTCTGGCCTTCATCAAAAGGTCGGATCTGCTCTAATGAGACACGCAACAGAAAGGTCTGAGTGCTGCACATCAAATCCCTGTCAATTTAGAAATAGAAATAGAATAGAAGTATTTACTTTTGAAAGGGTTATCGGACATAGAAATATTTACTGATATGATAGAAACCTTATGTGATCCGTGTCCTTCATAGACCACTATTAAAAACTGGGTTACGGAATATAAAAGAGGAAGATCAGGTGTGAAAGATGAGCACCGCACTGGAAGACCAATTTCTGTGACCACTCCGGAAAACATTCATTCTGTCCATGATATGATTTTAGAAAATCGACGTATTGGAATTAAGAATATTATCATATAATATGCAGAAGCATTGCACATTTCCTATGAACGTGTGTGTGACATCATTCATCACTTGGGTATGAGAAAGCTTTCGGCCAAATGAATTCCAAGATGCTTGAACGTTGATCAGAAGCGCGTTAGACTGACTATCTAACTAACTATCCCGGGAACATATTATACTGAGTTGCTAACTAAACTACGTAACAAACTTGTGGAAAAACGCCGCGGAAAACTTGCCACAGGTTTGCTCTTTTTGCAAAACAACGCTCCTGCTCACAAGTCGTTGATTGCACTGCAAAAAATTATGAACTTGGTTTTGAATTGACTGACCACCCGCCCTGTTGTCCGGATTTAGCACCGTTGTTTCCAAAACTCAAAAAACATTTGAAAGGTAAAAGATTTTCGACAAGTGACGAAGTAATATGTGCCGTTGAGGAGTGGTTTACAAACCAAGACAAAGATTTTTCTTTAAATGGCTTAGAATTACTTTATGAACGTTCTGCTAAATGTATAAGTACAGGAGATTATGTTGAATAAATAAAATTTTGTTTTGAAATATTGTGACGTTTTATATGGCAGGCTAAGTACTTATCAATACCCCCTCGTATATATATTTATATATATTCAGCATTCGAGTAGTTAGCCCTAAGCCCCAGGAGCGACAGGGAATGCAGTAAAATGGTTTGTCGATTTAAAAAGTTTTATTTAATTTTGATTTCCTGTCCGGTTTAGGATCCTCTTAATTATTATGTTATTACATTGTGCTTGCCTCGCCATGCTATCTCAAAATTTCATTAAATCAGAGTATTCTTCAGGCTGGAGTGATATTATGTAATCATTTGAACTACACCAGCCCCGTCTATTATTTGTTGTCCTCGTATTTGGAAATATTGTTTATTATGATATTACTATATTTGACAAAAATCCAACGAAATAATGTTGTTGTTTAATGTCTTGTACTTTATTTATCCCTCCTCGGTATAATTTAAAAAAATAGCCTTGATATTGCCTGTTGCCCTTGCGTTGTTAAGTTGTGTTTGTATAGTTGCCGTGTTTCATGTCTAATCGCTATATAATTTATTGTTTTTAGATACCATTTAATGTGAAAAAACTGTTAAATATAGAGCTATACTTATCCCTGTGCATATATATTCCTGCAGGTCAATATTTAAGTGTGCAATTATGTCAATTACACACTCAGGCGTTAATGAGGTTGCTTAAAGCATCTTTTATTAGTTTATGTGGTATTTACATGTTACCTAGAACTACTTAATTATTGTAATTCTAAGGACATCTACTTTAGATCGCATGTGTATGCCTTGTAATATCACCTTTTTGCATAGTTGATAATTCGACTATAACAAGTGAAGCGGTTCATTAATAGTAAATAAGGAAACATTTCTGTTGTATTTCTTTTATTAATGTATTTCAAAAAGTACAAGTTCCTTTTTACAAGGTTGTGTATGAGTTATTTATTTTATTTAATACAGCATTCAAAC
The DNA here is from genome assembly GCA_014611495.1 of Limonius californicus. Classification (NCBI taxonomy): domain Eukaryota; kingdom Metazoa; phylum Arthropoda; class Insecta; order Coleoptera; family Elateridae; genus Limonius; species Limonius californicus. Next base: position 4,540 of record JABXWE010104984.1, on the reverse strand, counting down.
AAATAGCTGAGGGAAATTTGGATACTGTTAGAAAAAGCGAATGCAAAAATTAACTTGTCCATGTTTGTGAAAAATGAGATAGATACGGATCTTCCCTAATTAACATAAAATATTTGCATGCAGTCTGAGGCAAGCTTAAAAAAAACTTACAATTAACTATGAAAATAAGGAATTCATGCAAAACTCAACAAACTGACGAATTCAGACAAGATTTTCTATCGGAACTATTGTAATGATATCAGATAAATGGCCAAAACTCAAATGTGTTACCACTATAACCATTTTATTTATTTTAATGATAACAGTCACATGAGTGTACGATACTAACAGTATCTTGAAAGTCAATCGCTATAAGTATAATGTGGTATCGAAGAATCGCCAAGAATATTTCTGCTGATTTCAAATTAGAACTTTAGGTGAACACATGTTGACTCATGTTCACCTTAATCTGTTTAAACTAGCGTGTTGTTGCATTGTGCTGCTGTTATCTACGAAAAAATTATGCTTGAGAAGCTGTTAGAAAAACTGTTTGGGCAAGGATAAAAATGATTATCTACAGTTCTACAAAGTCATCTCTGAAAGAAATTCCGGAGAGGCGCACGACCAAGAAGTTCAGCAGAACCAAGACCAAGAAGGTGAACAATAAATGTATGATTGTATGGAACACGATATAGCAGTGCATAAACCCTAAGTCAAAGACACCCTTGCAATTTTAATGTCTTGTCTTAGATTAATCTGTAATTATGCATATGTAAACATTATGAATATTTTTAACTGTCATACATTAATAATTGACAGTTTACATTTCAATTTTATTAGATTTGTTATTTAATTATTGATAGAAATTGAAAATTAACACTTTATTTTGCCAGTGTTGGCAATACTTATAGTTAGCTATATTGAAGGTTACATTGCCGTACAAGGATTCTGTGGTCCCTGTGGTCGAAGTAGTAAGGTTATGCAGTTGTGGGCTATGTAAATTCACGTTTGTTTGAAATAGAACACATTCACAGAATACCATTGTTTTTTATACATAAATTAACTCTTTTAAGATTTTCAAACACATTCACCAGTGTATCAGATGTAAATTAATCTAACTTTTGTGAAATAGAATTTTGTAAATCTTCTAGATTCTGTGGTCTATTACTAAAGATATTGTTTTTTAAATAAGGGAATAGAAAGAAGTCTGGAACTATAAGAACGGACGGCCTTGGTGGAACCAAATGTCTACTAATTAACCGATCATCATAAAATTCCTGTAAAAATTTTATGACTTGATTAGCGGTATGTGCGCTGGCATTGTCCTGCTGAATGTACCCATTGCTAATTTCATCATCATGAGGATAATTGAAAAAGGGGTTTAAGATATTCTGAAGGTAATAAACCGCAGTTATATTTTCTACAAAAAATTCTAAGCTATTCGTCGTCTTGAAACAGCTACCCAAAAACCGATCTTTTATAGATGCAACGGTGTTTCCTCAAACATATGTGGATTATTTGTTGCCCATATTATTACATTTTGCCTGTTAAGATACTAATCAAGGTTAAACCAGCCTTCATCGCTGAACCAAGTAAGATCCAATATGTCAATAATATTATGTTGTTTAAGTGCCAGTGACGATAATATGTTCTAGGTTAGAAATCACGCGGTAAAAGTTGAAGAACCATCTGCATTCTTACGGAAATATGATCAAACTTTTTTTTATTGTTAGATAAGTACCGTATGAGTTGCTTCCATGATATTCCTAACATTGTCGATATCTTCCAAGTTCTCTTCACTGATCTTCCTGGTCCGTTTTTCTTTCCAACGCTTCCACTTTCTCTAAAATTATTCACAATAATCTTGGCCGTTTGATAGAAATTGTAATAAGTAAAGTTTGTAGTCCCATTCGGATAATGCTGTTGAAATTCTGTGAAACAAGTTGGAAAAGAATATTACCGTTCATTATTTTCATTCTCATGAAAATAAGATTCTAATATGGAAATTTTATGTGCCAGGGTCAAGATATTTAAATTCACAGTATTGTAATTTGTAATTGTAATGACTTCTGCTGTAATCACTTAATTAAATAAATAACCTAATATAATTTGAAATTATTAATCGGTCAATTATTAATATATGACAGTTAAAAATATTATAATGTTTACATCGTTATAATTACAGATTAATCTAGTATTTTAAAATTCCAAGTGTGTCTTTGACTCGAGGTTTTATTGCTCTCACGGTATAATTTTGTAGTGTTTTCTCCAGAAGAGTTTTCACATTTCTTCGTACTTTTTTATTGCATTCATAAGATGACAAATAGATGACAATTTCCAATCAAAACCTAACGTGTCCATTCATACCATAACTCGACATGTCAAAGAGAAATTCAAATTTTACGCAATATGCTACCAGATAGGTTTATCTTTTGTACATATACATATGACCTTATCCCAAAAAGATTATTGCAAATACATATTAAAAAATTTTTTTATGGTTTGAAAACGTTTCTTATGAGTTTTGCATGATCGCTTCTCACGTACTTCTTCTGATAGGGCTACACGGTTTGATGATAGAAATGGGAAAATGGGTTTATGTTATCACGAATCACTTATTACTCAGCAGCATGCGAATTGAACGTCTTTTGAAACAACCTACATTGCAATTATTAATATGTAATTACACCAAACAAATAATGTACGATATTTGAAATGTCTGGTTTATGTAAACTCTTTATCGAGAGTAAATAAAGTTAAATATGGTTAAACTCGAAATCATTGACAATAGGCGGAAACGGAAACGGGGCAATGAATTCAACCCGCATAGGAAGTTTCTGGAGAACTACTTTCCGGTTGCTCACTTTTCCAGACGATTTAATTATGTATGAAGCTAAATGCCGCCTGAAAAGATTAAAAAAGCTGGACCGTGTTCAATAAATATCAAATAAATGGCTAGTAATTCATTTCCAGCGGATTCTATGATATTTGAAGTTAGTAAAATATTTGGCAAACGCATTAATCATGCGGTACGTAGGTGGGTTTGTTAAGTATTCCAGGAAGTTTAGCTTTCCCACTATCTGGCGTGTTCTCAAATGGAATGTTGCATGCTATTAGTGGATAGTCATAAGCGATCTTTTTTAATATTAAAAAATGGATTATGTTGTTAATTATATTAATCGCTATTATTACTTCATTCTTAACCTTGTAATAGGCTAATGGGGCCCATAGACTTCGTTCTTTTCGCACAGTTTTACCCGAACGGGTAAAACTGTTCGTGCAAGAACGATGAACGTCAGTGTCCACTCATTATTGCGTTCCTACACGGCAGTTTTTGATAAACTTTCGAGATGAACACTCGAACACTTGCGTTAGCAGTGGCGGCGGCGGTAGCTGTAAAATCAAAAAGAAAGAACCGTTCCAAATGGGCAAGGAAGTAGCTTTTGAAAAGAAATCAGTTTTCTCATGTAAACCTGTTAAATGAATTAAAGATGGAACCAGGTTTGGTTTAATTATTTACGCATGGATCAAGAGACATACTTTGAACTTTTAAATTTAGTAACACCTTTAATTAAAAAACAAGACACTCAGTTAAGGCAATCTATCACACCTCATGAACGCCTTACTGTAACATTGCGATTTCTAGCAACAGGAAGAAATTACGAAGATTTAAAGTTTTCGGTTGCAATTTCAGCTCAAGCATTGGGGCAGATTATACCAGAAACCTGTAATGCCATATACTCCGTTCTAAAAAAAGAATATTTAAAGGTAGAAAACAACATCAACATTATAAATTTTATTTGTCAGTTTAAATTTCAATGTAGGGTAAACAACTATAGTTCTAGGTAATTGTTACAAGGGACCGCGGTGGTCTAGTGCGAGAATGCATTGGCCACTCGAGGTCACAGTAAATGCAGTTGCTCCGTTGGGGCGATCGAATCCCGACTGGGGCGACCGCATTTGCTTAGTTAAGTTTAGGGTGCATGTTGCATGAATGTTTAGTATGTAAGGGACGCCCGCACCCCCCTGAAGTAATGCGAAAGTGGTTCCGGGGGGGAACGGCAGTATGAATGTGTGTAAAAAAAAAAGGTAATTGTTACAAAATTCAGAATAATATGAGCTTGTATTACTATATTCATAAGAAGTCGACGACCCTGGATGAATTGCTTCTACGTCTGAAAATGGTTGAATGATTGATACGTTCTGCTGGACACAGGCACTTCTCTCATTTCTTGAATCGTGTATATTTATTTTTGAATTTCTAGTAATATTGCCTAAATGGGCTTCAAATAATATATCACTTATAAATTTTTCTGCCATCACGGCTGTTTCTTTGGACAGCTCTCGTAACTTGTGAGCCACATTTTTACCAATGATATCAAACTGATCTTCTTCAATGTCTAATTTCTGGCTCACTTTCTCTAAAATTTCATCAGCTTTAGTTTTGGCTTTTTTTGCCCTTGGTGTTACTGTCCTTGCTGCACGCAATGAAGGAGTAGTTGAAGAGCTTAATAAAGTTCTTTCTGGATCTGCAATTTCCGTTTCATCAAGTGATCTATTT
>JABXWE010104983.1:0-13593 GCA_014611495.1 Limonius californicus | reverse complement strand
TGTTGCATGAATGTTTAGTATGTAAGGGACGCCCGCACCCCCCTGAAGTAATGCGAAAGTGGTTCCGGGGGGGAACGGCAGTATGAATGTGTCTAAAAAAAAAGGTAATTGTTACAAAATTCAGAATAATATGAGCTTGTATTACTATATTCATAAGAAGTCGACGACCCTGGATGAATTGCTTCTACGTCTGAAAATGGTTGAATGATTGATACGTTCTGCTGGACACAGGCACTTCTCTCATTTCTTGAATCGTGTATATTTATTTTTGAATTTCTAGTAATATTGCCTAAATGGGCTTCAAATAATATATCACTTATAAATTTTTCTGCCATCACGGCTGTTTCTTTGGACAGCTCTCGTAACTTGTGAGCCACATTTTTACCAATGATATCAAACTGATCTTCTTCAATGTCTAATTTCTGGCTCACTTTCTCTAAAATTTCATCAGCTTTAGTTTTGGCTTTTTTTGCCCTTGGTGTTACTGTCCTTGCTGCACGCAATGAAGGAGTAGTTGAAGAGCTTAATAAAGTTCTTTCTGGATCTGCAATTTCCGTTTCATCAAGTGATCTATTTGATAATGGAGATTCCGGAATTGTTTCTTCTACCTAAAATTAAAAATATATTCTCTTTACAGTTTCCTTCAACCGACGAGGAATGGAAAATTATTGGTAAACAATTTGAAGAAAAATGGAATTTTCCGAACTGTTTAGGGGCTGTGGACGGCAAACATGTACACATAGTTCCACCGCCTCATAGTGGTTCATTTTATGGGAATTATAAAGGAACACACAGTCTTGTTCTTATGGCAATAGCAAACGCTGATTATGAATTTATTATGTGCGACTTTGGTACAAATGGGCGCGTTTCAGATGGTGGAGTAATAGAAAATACATTATTTTATGAAAAATTAACAAGTAACACCCTCTATTTGCCTGCTTCCTCAAACGCTAAGGACAGTGACAATCCACTCCCATATGTGTTTATTGGTGATGAAGCATTTAGCTTAGGGACTGATTTCTTGAAACGTTTCAGCCAGAAGGAGCTTAACAAAGAGAGAAAAATATTTAATTACAGATTATCACGAACTCGACGTATAATAGAAAATGTTTTTGGAATAATGGTGGCAAGATTTAGAATATTTCATACTGCTATAAATTTGAAACTGGAAAACATTGAAAAAGTAGTGATGGCCTGTTGTGTGCTACACAATTTTCTGCGGAGGAAACGTGAAGAAAACTATATTTTGTCAAATTGTTTTGATATAGAAGATCATGAAACGGGAGAGATTGGGTTGGGGTTGAGACCAGAACAAAATACTCTGATCAACTTACAACGTGGGCACAATAGACACGCATTAGAAGATGGAAAGAAAGTGCGCGATTTATACATGAAATATTATAATAACGAAGGTTCGGTGCCTTGGCAAGAGAACTTCATTTAAATATAGTCAAACACATGTTTAATTTTGTTAGTGCACCTAATTGTGTTTGTTGTCTTTGAATAAAAACAGTTGTTGTAACGCCCACTATTCTTTTAATTGTAGCAAAGACCTAAAGCTGTACCTACCTATATAAAATTCTACCTACCTTTTCTGAAGAACCTGAATCGCCATCAATATTGGAAAAACTGTCTCTTGGAGTTTCCTGGTCGGTTATAAACAACATGTAATCGAAGTACCATAAGCGGGGTTTATATAAATCGTCAGCCCCTTTGCCCGATCTTTTGGATTGTTTCACTTTTTTAATTTCCTTCCTAAAACATCCACGTAACGAATCGATTTTCTTTTTTACTGTTTCTTTGTTTGCGGTTTCGTCAACTTCTTTTAGTTTAGAAACTAGTTCCTCGTATGCATTATTTTTTTTATTCGGTCACTATAGTCTGATGACTTGACTTTCCACAGGCATGGGAATTTTCTGCAAAGTTCTATAAATTCTACGATGAATTGTTTATTATATTGTCTCAAGTCACTCATAGTTAATAATAATTAAGACAAAAGCACGTCAATTGTATTTAAAATACACACGAACACCACTGAAATAAACCGACTCGTTCAAGACGGTATGCACCATACATTGACAGACTTGCACGAACCTGTCGAACTGCGCGGGTAAAAATTCAAGCTCCGACAGATTTTTTAACCGCGGGCAAGATGGACAGTTTTGAGCCACATATTATCGGTTTTACCCGCAAAAATAACCGATGTCTATGGGCCCCTTTAACGTAAAAAAAGATCAGAACCGATACTTTAGTCTGAAAAATAAGTTGTGTATCTTGGGATTTTCACTTTAGAATAAAGTATAGGAAACACCTACTATAGATGTTCTAAGTATCCTGGTGGTAAGGGGTTTTCTAAAGTGTATTTACTTAAACCACCGCCTCCAATCAATCCTATTCAAGAATAGCATTACGCTCTCCAAATCTAGAATTACGAATCGCATTTTGATTCTACGATCGAATACCTATGGTTGATTCTAGGAATCAATAATGACCGACACACTTCACATGGACTTCCTCATACACTTCCATTACTCATCTATTTACAAATTTGTATCACTTTGGGTGCAAGCTGTATAAATATTTTTATATAGAACGCTATGTTTCCATTCTGTTCCCTAAAGTTACTTTAATGACTTTTAAGCATTGATGGTACCACATAAATGTACACTGTGCATGTAGTAAAAGATTTAATAATAAACAACGGTAATACAAATAATAATAACGAAATATGAATATCTTGAATTGGAATACTACCGACCTCTCCGTAATACTGTCGGTAGAGGAATGGAGGAGTGTTAGTATCATTGGGGTGCGCTTTTTAATCCTTCTTGCATTCCCAGCGGACGTGACATCACCCTAGAGAAAGCTAATTCCATTGTTCGTACCGCTGGGGAAATCTGGTTGCTATAACAACTCATTCCGTAGGTCTGAAGAATTTACGGATACTGTGAAGTTCTTCGAACTTACTGCTACATCACCTCCTGACCAGGGATAAAGAAAAGATTTTGAGTGTGTCCCATTGCAAGGAAGCGTAGTGATGCACGGAATCATCATCATCAATTTGTACCGCAGTTGCTACGATTTCATAGTGAACAGCGGGGTTGGAGGGCTATCTAGTTAGAAAACTCGAAGTAGGTGCACCAATTAGGTATTCATCACGATTACTTATACTAGGAAACACATACACGGGGGGTAGTGCATGGCCCACTGCATTTAGAATCCCCACAAACGTGGACAATTCGCCCCTTTCTACAGATGTCGCCAAACTTACTTGTTTCTTCCCTTTTGCTGGAACTATTGTGACAGGTATTAAAACTGTTGCGACGCCTGTTTCGTCTAGATTAAATATACGCTCGGGATTAAAGTTGTACTTTTTTTATGACTGAAACATAGTTCTCAAAAAACTCAGATACACTTCGCATATTAAAACCAGTAGCCCTAGCCAGACTGGTGCTTTCCGGCTTTCTCAGGCTTATTTTATCTTTATTTCGTTTCATGTAGCATTTTAACCATTCTATTACAGATTTTCCATTGATATAATTATCTACAACTTTTTCCTTTGCACATTTTTTCTAAAGTCAATAATAACAGAGCCATGGGCACAAAACGAAATAACAAAAAAATTATTTTTGCGAGATATCTAGTTAGCCATGTATCTTTTCCAAAAAACAAAAAGCTTATTAAATTGAGCTCGTAAAACTGCAATTCCTTCCCCATTTAATCGTCTCTCTATCTCCCCTAGTTTCCGAGATCCCCATACTAAACATCGGAAATAACACCCTGTATATAAAGCTTCGCCGCAAGCTACGATAGTTTGAGATTCACTGCACATTTAAGGTTAAAATATTAACAACATGGAAGAATACGACTTCTCTAAGAGCTACTAAATATTTCAGCTGTTTCATTGTTAATTTCTTTTTGGAGTTCACTAATTCCGAAAGCGTTAAAAATTAAAGACTTTTGTAATCCAATTAGAACTGCTTTCCAGGACGTTAAATGGCGATGAAATAATTGTTCGCTCATAATTCATTTGTTGCTGAATAATAGGGAATAAAATAATAATAATTGCAACAAAATAGAAAGCTTTTTACATTTCATCGATTGCTATATGAATTATTAAATTTAACTATTGAATATGCATATCAAATAGACGATATTTTGTTGTCCTTTTACGAGGGGAGTTTTTTACGTTATCTACCAAAGTATGACAGAAACAAGTTAGAGAATAAACAAAATTTGATTCTTCAACGTAAGAAATATTAACGCTTACAGCCCGTCAAACGACAAGTTTCACTTGGGATGTGTAGAAGAAGAAGTGAGACGGCATTCGGAACAAATGAGATGCACTTACTTTCGGTTCTCCACTTTGTCGAAGTACACTCAGTACACCAAGTTATTTACGTATTTACGATACGGGGTAGCAGAGAGCTTAATATTTTACGATAATTTTTGTGAGTCTGAAGCGATTAGTGTTGTGAGTCACAAACTATAAGTACTAAGTAGTCTATTATCAAAATACCTGGAAACATTGATGTTGTTAGCTTAACATTCCAATAACTGCAATTGTTTAAGTTAAAGTAAAAATCAATTAAGTTGTTTATTAGCATATTTACAGAACTTATTACTATTAGCATATTTACAGAACTTATTACATTGAACTTATTCTGATGATGCATCAGAAGTAGAATAATCACTGAAATGCTCACTGTCACTGTCGTTTTCACCCAAGTTTATTATTATATTATCTATTACTAAATCTAAAGCCGGTTCCATGTCCATATATGTTTTTTCAAATGTTTTCGTGTGCTCACAGCGCGATTTCCACTCATCACTTGAAAACCTTGCAAAAAACTCGTCGCACAGTGTTTCCACCTCTTTTTTATTGAAATTAACATTTCGTTGGCCGACGTATTGTTTTAAAGATGCCCACACTAGCTCTATGGGATTTAAATCCGGATGGTACGGGGGCAGTCGCAAAACATCATGGCCTTTTTCTTGCAGTAATCGGTCTATCTCATATGTTTTGTAACGAGGTTTGTATAACTTAATCAAATTATACAAATCCGTCTTAAGCATGTCGTCTGCAAATGAAATCCCTTTTTGTCGAAGCCAGTTTTGCATATCTTGCTTCCTGGTGGCTGTGGTGGGACACTTATCGATTTGTACGTTATGATACGGGGCATTATCAATAACAAGTACACATTTAGGCGGCAGATTTGGTATCAGTTTTTCTTGTAGCCACTTTTTATAATTCGCAAAATTCATTTCGTTGTGGTAATCCCCCGTTTTAACGGCCGATCTAAATCTTAAATACGCGTTTTCCACAAAACCGTTTTCACTCCCCGCGTGCACAATAATTAATCGGTCGCCCTTTGACACTGGATTTCTTAATCCTTTGTTGCTTTCATCACTCCAACTGTTTTCGAGGGTATGGGAAGCATGAACGTAGGTTTCATCCATGCAAATTATTGGCCGATTTTCTTCGCGATATCGTTTCATATTGCGCAAAAAATTTAGCCGCAGTTGTCTGATATCATTTTTTTCCATTAAAAGCTTTCTATTCGTCGTCGTTTTGCGCCAACGGAAACCAATCGCCTGCATTTCCTTCCTAAGGCTTTCATAACTGCCCCCGTAATCAACAGCCTCCACGAACGAATTGTGGATTTTTCGAAGCGTAGGAACCATTTTATGCGTAATATGATAATCAAGTATCAATCGACGCAATACGCATCTGTCGGCGTCGTTCAAATTTGTCTTCGTACCAATCCGACGTTTCTTCTTGGACGGTGACGTAAATACTGCTGATTGTCCGTTTTTCACACTTTTGCTTTCTACCGAAATTTTTTTTATTGAACGAATATTTACACCAGTCGCCCTCGCTACTCGCTCTTGAACTTTTTTCAAATCCATGATTGGTTGTAGCCCTGCATTAAATGCTTCAAGTTCTTCTTGCATAAAGCTTAAAACATTCGCCACAATTTCTTTGCTTTGTCCGGTCAATCGCTTATTTCTAATTTTTGATTGAAACTCCATAATTATTCACAAGCAATGCTCACTACAACACTACAACTAACACGTACTTTTTGACGGAGTGTACTAGATCTGCACTGCTCGACGTTTAGGTGTAAATGCGCTCCGGTACTGATAACAGAAATTTGCCACTGCGCACCCTGAACTCAAGTGAAACTTGTCGTCTGACGGGCTGTAAGTGCTTACATTAGAGTACTACATAATAGAGACTTTGGTGATCTAAACGTTATGTTGACTTGCATAATATCAAAGACCCCTAATTCAATTTTTAAAACTCTAAAATAAAATAAAAACTAATTGATTCCTTTAAATTTTTGCAGAGGTTATTGACGATCTGTACAATATGGTTGATAAAAAAATTGGCATACGGACTCCTATGATTTCGGATGAGCACCATGAAATTATTATGAAAAATGCTGATCGCTTAAATTCAGTTATCATGTATGATCGAGATTTTTCCTACGACTATTTTGGTTTCAAGACCCTGGAGCATTCCTACTTGCTGAAAATTAATGGAAAAATTGTAGAGCGTCCTCAGCATATGTTGATGCGTACAGCTGTGGGAATTCATGGAGAAGACATCGAAGCAGCAATTGAAACATATAATTACATGTCAGAGAGATACTTTACTCATGCCAGTCCAACCCTGTTCAATGCTGCAACACGTAGACCCCAACTTTCATCATGCTTTTTATTGATGATGCCAGAGGATAGTATTGAAGGAATATTTCAGTGCCTCACACAGTGTGCCATGATTTCAAAAAATTCTGGAGGAATAGGGTTGAATATTCATAACATTAGAGCCAAGGGCACATATATTGCAGGAACAAATGGGGTATCAAATGGGTTGGTGCCTTTATTAAGGTGCTTTAATAATGTTGCCCGGTATGTTAACCAAGGTGGAAATAAACGCCCGGGCGCTTTTGCAATATACGTTGAACCATGGCACGCTGATGTATTTGACTTTTTAAATCTAAAGAAAAATACTGGAAAGGAAGAACTAAGAGCTCGTGATTTATTCTATGGTTTGTGGGTTCCTGATTTATTCATGAAAAGAGTTCAAATGAATGGTGTGTGGTCCTTGATGTGTCCTCACCAATGCCCAGGTCTTCCAGATTGCTGGGGTGAAGAATTTGAGAAGCTCTATGAAAATTATGAAAAGGAAGGTCGATATGTACGTCAAATTCAAGCTCAAGAATTGTGGCGTGCAATTGTCACATCACAAGTTGAGACTGGAACCCCTTACATGCTTTATAAAGATGCCTGTAATAGCAAGAGTAATCAGCAAAATTTGGGAACCATCAGAAGTAGCAACCTCTGCACAGAAATTATTGAATTCACCTCCCCCGATGAAGTTGCTGTTTGCAATTTGGCTTCAGTTGCAGTGAATATGTTTGTGAAATCTGACAGAAAATCGTACGATTTTGAACAGTTAAAAACTGTGACCAAAGTGGTGGCTAAGAATTTGAATAAAATCATTGATGTAAATTACTACCCAATTCCAGAAGCAAAGAATTCCAACATGAGACATAGACCTATTGGAATTGGCGTTCAAGGACTTGCAGATGCATTTATCCTGATGCGTATGCCTTTTGAGAGTGAAGAAGCCGCTTTATTAAATCAACAGATATTCGAAACTATTTATTATGGGGCCTTAGAAGCAAGTTGTGAATTAGCAGAAGCTGAAGGCACTTATTCAACTTACGAAGGCAGTCCGGTTAGTAAAGGCATACTACAGTATGATATGTGGAACAAAACTCCCACAGATCTATGGGACTGGTCTGTACTAAAAGCAAAAATAGCCAAACATGGCATCAGAAATTCACTTCTTCTTGCACCCATGCCAACAGCATCAACTGCTCAAATTTTAGGTAACAATGAATCAGTTGAACCCTACACTTCAAATATTTACACACGCAGAGTTCTAAGTGGAGAATTTTTCATTGTAAATCAGCATTTGATAAATGACCTAACAAAACTAGAAGTATGGGATGATGTTATGAAAAATCAAATCATTGCTAATTATGGCTCGATTCAGAACATTCCTGGAATTCCTGATAATATCAAAGCTATCTACAAGACTGTATGGGAAATCAAACAAAAGGCCATTATCAATATGGCAGCAGATCGTGGAGCTTTTATTGACCAAAGTCAGTCTCTCAATATACACATTGCTAAACCTAACTATGCTAACATTACCTCCATGCACTTTTATGGGTGGCACAAAGGGCTGAAGACGGGCATGTATTATTTGCGCACCAAACCAGCTGCGCAACCCATTCAGTTCACCGTGGATAAAACAAAATTGCTAGTGGGAAATGCAAAAGCTGAATTACATGGTAATGCCAAAAATACCCAAGAGCAGAAAAATAATGAAGCAGTACAAGAAGATGTGATCTGTTCCCTAAAAATCCACTGAATTGTGAAGACCATATATAATAATTGTTACTTTGTATACACTTTTTTTGCATGAGTGTTATTTTGTTTCTATATTTTTATCAAGAACGAATTTTCTTGTTTTGTTTATGTTTATACTATCCATCTGTATTGTTAGTTTACCTAAGTTTTGCTATAAATGTGTCAAACGTAATGTTTACTTGAATATTAATGTTATAAATTATAAGATTTATACATGGCCAGTATTTTTTATTAGTAAATATATATTATTAAACAGATAGTTTCTTTTTGCATGTAAAATACTTTCACGGCTGTAAAAAATTTAAAATGTATTAAACCTGCATGACACGGTATAGAATTTTGTACAAAATTTCGTTCATGGTGTCTACAAAATTCTGTCGTGTCATACAGTAACATTTTTTACAAAATTCTATCGATTCATGTTCTAAAACTTACAACATTTTGTACAAAATCGGCGTCGCATCGATGCGCAAACGAGCAATTTGTAGTGTTTATTAACAATCATAGAAGGCAGAGAAGAATATGTTTACCCCGCCTGCTGACACTCCAGGCACTTTCTCTTATCTCGCTCGCGGGCTTTATTGCTGCAGCTTGTTTGCTTTGTCGTGCGTTCATAAAATAAATAAATAAAGGCGCTTCGAATTTATGCATTAACGTAATATTATAAGATCTTGTTAGAATTCTACTTTATCGATAGTCACATGACTGTTTTGACAGTTTTCTCACAGATGTCAACGTAATTTGCACCTATTTGCCTACGCTCACAGACAGAATTTTGTAGAAAATTCTGTGCCGTGTCATACAGGCCTTATACCTAAACATTAAAACAAGTTTATTCTATTAATCCTAAAAAGTACTGAAAACTTATTATACTGTGATTGTCCACAAAGGCAAAATAGTAGGATTGCAGGAAAAATCAAAACTCTAAGATTGCAATACCATACAAATATAAGGGAGGGGAAAAAGTAAATTATGCAGTGTTGTGCATGTATCAGTAGGTATACAAAAACTGAGGCTGGTATCAAAACATCTAAAAATGTATTAATTGCGTACAACTACAAAAGTATTACATATACGTACTTTGTTTAAACCTTTTTAGGAATGTTACGCAAGTATAATGTGAACATCTAACAAATTGAAGTAAAGGACTAATCAATCTAACATCTATTTTATAATCGCATTAGATAATATAGATTTTGATCTTTAAATATTGTTTTGCCTTAGAAATAAATTTCATACAATAAAGGTGGTGGTTACAAGGTTACAACCCTCTTAACATATCTAATTAATAAATTATAAAGAAATTCTTATTGTTGTGAATAATACAACAATGTTTGCCATGTGGATGGCTAGAATAACCATTTGGAATTAAATTAACCCTATTTTCATAACTTGGGGCTGTGGAGTGAATACAAACTATATGCCCATGCAAGATAACACTTCAGCAATATTTTTTAATGTTTAGACAACCCAGAAATGTACCCAGTATGCATGTAGCAGGGTAACAGATAAACATGCAGTAGAAAGAAAATTGTATTTTCAGGGGCAGAACTGCACCCGAAAACCCCAACTGAACATTACTATATTATTCCAAATACTAAAAAATATTGTAGCACCAAAATTAATGCAATCTGTTATCCATGTGTCTATATTTATGTCAAATATTAATGGGATATTATAATAAATAATAGAATGTTAAAATTATAACTATGAAGTTATAAAGTTTGAAAGAAAACGACTCACTACAACAAAGAAGTTTTAAAATTGCAAATAACTGTTGCAACAACAGTAGGAATAAAAAATCTGCCACTTTCGATGTCAAATTTTTATAAAAATCTATTTTTATGTCTAATAATATGTAGGTAGCTTTATGTAATATTTTAATACATAAAAGGAGACTCCATTTGTAGAATTTTTTTCTGTTGAGGCACTCTTTGAAAGGTGGCCGTCAAATTCAGTTTCCTTGTGTATTGGTCATATTTAATAATATAACGTTTATAATTAAAATTGCATATTGTTGATAAAAATTAAAAATACTACCTAATGGCCTACAAAATAAGAATTAAAAATAAATATTATATTTAATATTTTTAAATTACGCTCATCATCATTATCCCGTAAGATCCCATTGTTGGGCAGGGGTCTCCTCCATATTGAGGGAAGTTGTTCTACTCTCCCATAGTTATCAACTAACTAAACGAAATTTGTAATGGAAAGAAAATTTAATCTAGTTATATTATAACTTAAAAATTTTCAAACTGATATTAATTTTTATAATAGTACCCACTAAA
Source organism: Limonius californicus (assembly GCA_014611495.1). Classification (NCBI taxonomy): domain Eukaryota; kingdom Metazoa; phylum Arthropoda; class Insecta; order Coleoptera; family Elateridae; genus Limonius; species Limonius californicus. Next base: position 2,854 of record JABXWE010104983.1, on the reverse strand, counting down.
AATAATAAATATAAATAACAATACAATTTTAATAGCAAGTTTTGAATAAATTACGTTAAAAAATGTGTACAATTACAGCCGGCCCTGTTCCAGCAGATGGTATTTAAATTATCCCAGCATGCATTTTGCTTCGCTGGACGTTAAATTGTGTTGGTTTTACCGCGAAAACGTACTTAACTCACTTAACTGCTTGTGTGTGATCAGGTGTTCGTTAACGAATCTCGTGCATTGTCTCATTTTAATTTAAATCTCATTTAATTTTATAAGAAAGTTCACCCTTAACTTTTAAAAATGGTGAATAAACTCCAGTCGCGTAATTTCGTCCTTAAGCGAGGTAAATACTTTTATAGGTTAACTTCTGCGGATTTATTAAATAAGGGGGCAACGCTAATTTAACATTTTCTAACGTGCAGGTGGCCGCAAAGAAGAAGTCCACATTGATAAAATAACATCCCGAATTCAGAAGCTATGTTACGGGTTGAATATGGACTACATCGATCCAGTAAATACACCCGTAACTGGACTGAATTTAAAGTAATTGTTGATGTTTTCGTAGGTCTCCATTACTCTGAAGGTTATTCGAGGACTTTATCCTGGTGTTACAACTGTAGAGTTGGATACGTTGGCTGCTGAAACTGCAGCCACGATGGCGACCGACCATCCTGATTATGCTACACTGGCTGCTCGAATTGAAGTTTCCAATTTGCATAAGGAAACTAAGAAGCAATTTAGTGGTAAGATGGATGGTTGTATGTCTAAGCATTTGTTGCATAAAATGAGATTAAAACTGTTCATAATAAATGCACTTTAAAATAGAAAATTGGTAAGTATGTTGTTGGAACATTCCAGTGAGTATTTGGGATAAGAAACAGAAAAAAAAATAAAATATGCAAGAAGAAAACGTTCATTTACAATTATATTTTTTGGTGTAATATGTGAAAATTAAATTATTGTTTTGGTGATATAGTAATCGCAATTATTATAAAAACAAAATTACAGTAATAGTTTTTGTTACTATAATATTGAAGAAACAAAATATATTTAATGTACCAGGAAAAAACTGTATTTTCAAAATTTAAAAAATAATGGCATGGCTTATGTGCTTTTTCATATTTTACCTCTTAACTGTTTCCATTCATTTAAATATATTTTTACATATTGCATAATTATACTTAAAGAAGCTTCGCTTTCTTTCTGCATATTAACACATACATGAAATAAATGCATGAGTTATGCATATTTTCTGTTTTTTTGGTAGTCGTTTTTACATACAGTCTGTTCTTATAAATAGTCTACAATAGCTAAATTTTTCTTTGAATAGATTCAAATTGGGGGGCTTCCAAAAGTTATAAAATGTCATAAAAGTATATTCTTATATTTAATTTCTATTTCCTGAAACCTATTACAGAATAGAAACATGACACTGTTCATAGCACATTTTTAATGCTATTGTAGCTCTAAAAATTTGTTTCTTTTTTTCAAGAAAGATTATATTTTAAGCATTAAAAGTGTAGCTGTATACTAACTGGTTCTATTTTGTGAGTTGCATTTTAGAGTTTCTTTTCAGTAAACTCTAGAGTTTCAATTGAATCAATTTTAATGTTGGTTTAGAATTTAAAATTAGGTTGATTTTTTTTTATTTTAATAAAACTACACTCCCACAAAAATGTAAATCTTTATTTCACTTTTAAAATGTCCCTTTTATCCAAAAAAATTATTAAAATTTACAGTTTTACGAATTATACTATGATTTTTTTCTGGGGCACCAAGATCTAGCAGTTGTTCTATTAATGGTACTAAGCAGTTTATTTTTTTTTTATTGAAACATGACCAGTAATTGTTTAGAGCTCACGAAGTTTGTTGTGTATTTTTGCTCAATGTATTATTCTTGTATTTAGTTGCATTTTTGTGGCCAGCAGTTAATTATGGTGCTATTGAAAACAGTTAAACCCACCTTGTTACTTCAAACAGATACAAATTTTACTTGGGAATACCATAAAAATGTCTTGAACTATTACTTGTAAGCTCTTACCTTGAATTTTGCTGTCTTAATAGCTAATCTATTCCCAAAAGCTACTGTTTTCGACAATATAACTGTTTAAAGTCATAAAAGTATTAAGTTTTCCATTTCCTGGATTGTCTGTGAACAAAGGAGAATTATATACAAAGCACAATGTTTATTGTATCAATTCAGAAAAAAATCAGAAACTTCATTACTTTTAAAGATTTTTGTGTATGTTGTTTAATACTTTTTGTAGAGAAAAATCAGAGGAATGCTAAAATATATGTGTATGGGGTGTTCCATTATAAACCTATTTAGCTCGGCCACCTTTATTTTTTTGATTATACAATTAAACTTTCAAGGAAAAATTTTGGCACAAAACAAAACAGTTACAATACATATTTACAGTTCTAATCCAGCAGTGGATCAAAATAATCCTAAAGTAACAATATTTGTTTGTTTATGATAACAGTTGGTTGCTATAAATAATGTTCTAAAACATATACGGTGGATATCGTTTATAACGACGTTGAAGGGACCAACGAAATTCGGTCGTTATAACCATAGGTCGCTATATCCAAACACCATATTAATACATACATATGTTGAAAAATACATTTTATTTGTGTTAGAAAAGAGTACATTTACACGAGTGCTAGAAGCTTAAGCAACAAAAACAATATTCAAGTGTTACAAAACATAAAAAAACAATCCTAAACTTATTTTACAAACAACTTAACACTTACATAATTTTACATACGTATGTATATCGCAGCCGGACAGAAAACCCCCGGACAAAAAACCCCGGACATAAAAACCCCGGACATAAAAACCCCCGGACAAAAAAACCCC
>JABXWE010104982.1:0-12658 GCA_014611495.1 Limonius californicus | reverse complement strand
CTTAGGTATTTGTTCGGTGTTAATATGAACGAGTCTCAGGCAAACCCATTCTATTACTTCCCCCATGACAAGAATTGTTGATGACCCGGAGCATATTTCAAAATATTAACAGAGTATGAATCATCATGAAAGAAATTCTAGGATTTTAGCTAAACTATTTGAACTGATATTGTTTATCTATCAATAACTATCAATAGCGACTTTCGTGAGTAAAACCATTGAGTGAAAAATATAACACAAATTTAAAATGAATTTATTAATTTTTCAGGCAATAATAAACACACACTTTAATAAAATAATCCCCATTGCAACATGGTACTCTAACGTGGCAAAAATAAAATGGATCATAAACAAGTTTATACTTTCGCAAGTGAAACTCAACCCCTTGATTGGCCAAGTAAAATGTAAATGTTATAGTTATAATAGATACAATGCGCTTTAATTATTTGCCAGGGGCTTATCTAAACCATCATATTTAGTAATAGAAAGTTAAAAACCTAGTCTGAGTTTTTTTGTAACTAGTCAGTTATTTTACAGCAATGACTTATTGATAAGGAAATTGAAATTAGTACTTCGGAAAACAGATAAGCATTTAATAATAGGGAAAATACTATTCAAGGATAATGACATAAGAAACTAATGATCACTCATTACGATTTAAAAGTAAACATTGTAATCTTTGTTTACACAGGTGAAATCATACTAAGTATGCATTATTGGTAGATTTGATTAATTCTTAAGCAATAGTAGTTGTACACCACTAGGTACTATATTGTATTATAAGGACCTTATCGAGTCGTGACGCATAATCTACTGTAACATTACATTTGATAAAAACGTTTTGATATAATTTCATACGTAATCCGAAAACAATGCATGTCTTCAGAAGATACCTGGTAGTGGCACATATCGTTCAACAACGTATTGATTTTGTAATTGTAATTCCTCTTGGAACATTCTATTGTAGAAATATACCGTTGCTTATTTTTAAGAAATGTTTTACAAAAACATTGTTAGTAATTTTCTAAGGAATCCTATTTTAGCATATCTTATGTAAATGTGATTAATCAGCAAACAGTTCCGTACTCATGCAAACGGTGGATTTAGAGGATGCATATCCTCTAATGCATCCTCTAAATCCACCGTTCTATTATGTCATTTCGTTTCGCGCTGACAATAGTTTTTATCTCTACGTTAATTCAGGTCTGTACACAATGTACATTCTGATAATTCACTCTGTGCGACAGCTCTCTTCAAATAGTTTGTTCTGAACAACTGTTTATGATGATGTTACCTCTCCTAATCTACTGAGATAGCCTTTTAGAGTGCCCATGGGTGAGTAATCGTTAAAACGTTTTTTAACAGTGTTTACTTAAAAATATTTGTCTCAGATTATTACGGATTTGATGGCTATTTGTGCAATAAGTAAGGAAAAGTACTACTTTTTCGTATTAGGTGTACACACTGTGTACGGAAAAAAGTACTTTTACTACGTGTTGCACAAGAGATTTTTTACTGCCGTTTGAAAAGTGTATTTTTAAAATTTTGAAATTTAATATGTTTTGTTATATGTATGTCATTTTGATGTTTTGTAAAATCTAGGGAATCGTAGGTATCATATCGTGGATGTTGCTTATTTATAAATAATGTTTTAATTGTTTACAAGCGCATTTGTCAGTGAAGAAAAAATGCAGATAATTTAATTAAAAATGTCTGATATATCTGAATGTTCGGATATAGAAGAATCAGCAGCGTTAACGTTTGAATCATTATTACCAACAATTCAAAAATTGCTGTAAAGAAAAACGAGTAAAGGTGATAATAACTGATTTACATTTCTGCACTAGCGCGGATAAATGCAGCTTTTCCTAATTCATATGAATACAAAAATCAAAAACTTTTTCAAACCGCAGTAGGTAAAAAATATTTCTACTTTCACCGTTTGCTAGATAAAACGTACATTTCTATACTAAATCGTACTCTTAGTTTTGTGTACTGTTAATACTTAAATAATATTTTAATAAAATTATTTTTTATTACAGACTTGATTTTAAATAGGTACAAGACCTTGTTAACCCCCAACAATACAGTTTTACCATGTATAAAATATAAATATTGCACATAAGCTCAATTTCTATAATATAATCAAAATCATTTTAACTGTTTGTTATACTTACGTAAACTTAATTCATTTAAACTAATATTTAAATAAGATGTTAATCTTCAAACTTATAAATTAAAACATTCTCATTAGCACAATGAAAATATTTAAAAAAAGAGTGCTTGTGTTCAGTCTTCGGTAAGAGACATTTCACGATCCAATGCAGCAAGACGTAGGAAATAAAGAATGTTTTATATACATAGGAAACTAAAACGCCAGGAGACTCATTACAACGTAAAACGGAGAAAAATGATCTCGAGCGAAGATACCTCAATCAAATTTATTAACGTGTAGCCAGTGGTCTGCATTAAATTAATTGCTTGGGCTGATTAAAAAACTCTTAATTGAAACTCGACAGTATCCTTAAATGAGGGATCAATTTAATTAATTTGCTACATGTAAAAGAATGAAAAATATTTTAATTGGGTTCTTAAGATATACTTTCTTTTATATGCCTATTTTAAAATTAATATAAAACAAGTCATGTATATAAACAGACTTTTTAAATATATTTAGACGTAAGTTACAGTGAACTCACCAAAAATCCATGAAACACGTTCATAGAAAACCCAAATTAGCACATTTCCAATGGAATTAATGCTTTTCTAAATCAAACCCCACTCTCAATGTGTTTCCACTAAAAGCTTCATAAGCCCACCTCTTGCCACAACGAACAGAACGTAACTAAACCATGAATACAAATATTAAAGTCGCATGCTTAAAAAGGTGGGAGCGCTACTGCAATAATTGCAAATACGTAACCGTGACAGCGGAAAGCTCGAAGCTCCTGTATTCCAGCTCTAAACGATAGGCAACCAACTGTACAGACGCTGGTAATAGTTTGTGCTTGCGCTAACAAATCAATACTCGATACAATGTTTAGACTTCCCTACGCTTAGTTTTCAAATTTTAAATAACTACAGCAAGAGTTTCGTAATATCGTAATAATCATGTATGTTTTAATAAACTAAGGTAATATTAAAAATTGAGAATGTAATAATGATATTATTTCTCAATTTAATGCCCTACAGTAAACTGATAACAAGAACATTAATCAACATTTGCGTATTATCTCATTCTAAGTTATGAAACTCACAGACAGTATGTAGAATATGTGTAATTTCAGAAAATTGAAATTATATAATTTCTTTCATTACAGTTATGTTTATTGAAAACTGTTCCTAAGGCATGTATAACACGACACAGAATTTTGTACAAACTTTTGTTCAACATTTTGTACAAAATTTTGAACATAATTTTGTACAAGATTTTGCAAAACACGTATTACACGGAATAGAATTTTGTACAAAATTCTGTCTGTGAGCATGCACAAAGAGGTGCAAATTGCGTTGACATCTGTGAGAAAACTGTAGAAATAGTCATGTGACTGTCGATAAAGTAGAATTCTAACAGAATTTTTTAATGGGGTGAAACTGGATACCACAGCTATTAGGTGCTAAGGCATAAGAGCAAAACGGACAGTTGAAGCAGCTTGGGAGTAAATACTAAGTAGTTTAATAGTTATTAGGAAACTAAGATAGGTGTACTCTGTAACCTTAAAACAATAGAAATAGGTGAAATAAGAACAATGTGAAACTTTGACACCAAAGTTATTAGGTTAAAATGCATAATCGCATAACGGTCTCGGCTACGTACTCAACACCCATTGATACGTAGTTTACTAACTACCCGGTGTTGCAGCAGCGGTGTCTTGCGGTATGCATTGCAGACATGCTAACGTTGCGCAATACCCCACCCGATCCCACCCTATCCATTAAATCCCTCCCCACTTACTGGCATGGGGTGGGCCTGGCGTAATCCAGGATTGACCCTCGAGTCGGCTCCATGTCAGATGATGATGATGATGATGATGATGATTAGGTTAATGCATAAGTTCGTAGCGCTTTTATTTATTTATTTTACATGAACGTGCGACAAAGCAAACAAACTGCAGCAATAAAAACCACAAACGAGATACGAGTAATTGCGTGGAATGTCGGCAGTCGGGGTGAACACGTAGTAAACATATTCTTCTCTGCCATCTATGATTGTTAATAAACTCTAAAAATGGGTCGTTTGCGCATCGATGCGACGCCGACTTTGTACAAAATTCTGTAGGTTTTAGAACATGAATCGACAGAATTATGTAAATAAATCTGTAGGTGAGCATGCGCAAAGAAGTACAAATTAAGTTGACATCCATGAGAAACCTGCCGAAATAGTCATGTGACTGTCGATAAAGAAGAATTCTAACAAGATTTTTTAATATTAGGTTAATGCATAACTTCGTAGCGCTTTTATTTATTTATGTTACATGAACGTACGACAAAGCAAACAAACTGCAGCAATAAAAACCACAAACGAGATAAGAGAAATTGCGTGGAATGTCGGCAGTCGGGGTAAACACGGGGTATACACGTGGTAAACATATTCTTCTCTGCCCTCTGTGATTGTTAATAAACACTAAAAATTGCTCGTTTGCGCATCGATGCGACGCCGACTCTGTACAACATTTTTTAGGTTTTAGAACACGAATCTATAGAATTTTGTACAAAATTTTGCTGTATGACACGACTCAGAATTTTGTAAAAACATTTTGAACAAAATTCTGTGCTGCGTCATACAGGCCTAACAGTATTCTCTCTAAAACGTTATAATTTTGATTTAGGAATTAAATCCAGCTCTAATATCTTTTCCTGCCGATTCCGATATAAAAATAATTTTGCAATGTAGGTAATTAATTAACTGATATATTTCCAGTTTTGTTATACACACTGAAAAATTAGAATTTTTCATTTGTCCAGTTTTCTTTAACTTTATACTTTTGTGTAGGTTATAGAATAAAATGTTAGTATGGTGTATTTTTTTAATTTATTTTGATGTGTCTTATCTCAACATGAACTCCATGTAAGTGAAATTTGAAACACTTTACAGTCTCCTAACTGTCACTACAGTAGTAATGGAATTGTCATTCTGAAATTGCATTGTTTAGTACGCAACAATAATTTTTTGGTTTACATTTAACAGATATAAAAAAAGCTTTGTCAATCCAAATTTTTGAAAACAGTATTCCTTAATTGTTAGGTATGGAGGTGTTGCTAAAGGTAACCCGCCTATGATTCCCATCCCACCCAGCTTATCCCGGCTCAGCACATTTCGTGCTATGAGTACACGGGTTTACCATGCTCAACCCTTGAAAAAGTGCATGTCCCAGACACCACTGCGAAACTGCAGTGCTCAGGATTCGAATTGAGTAACTTTGGTAGAATAACTACGAAGCCAAGCGCTACGGATACTACGCGCCACCGTGGTCCTCACATGATTCCTAATTTCTTCCTATCACAATGAACAGGTACTTTACTGTTTTAAATAGGCTACTAACACCATTTATTATGTAAGAAATTCTCAAATATTAGTAGCGATATACTGCTTCACTTTTGTTTATGCAGTTGTAATTATTATTGTGCAATCTTCAGGTTTCTTTAAAAGTAGCAGATATACACACCGCACATGAAGGGACGAACGAAAACGGGGAACTGCTATATAATTTTGCAGCAGCTACCGAGATGTATAGCATAAGTTCAAAATGTAAGCACAAAAGAATCCACAAGGTTACCTGGAAACATCCTGTAGGAGATACGGAAACCAATTAGATCATATCCTGACAAAAACCAAAGATAGCAAAGATTTGCATGATGTACGATCTTACAGAGGGGTTAACGGCGATTCTGACCATTTTCTAGTAATAGCAAAATGCAAAATTAAGAAGGTCTTAATAGGGAACAAAAAGGCAAAGCACAAAATATGGAAGATAAGAGAATTTGAAGTAGAAGAAGTAAGAAGAAAATATCTAAATGATATAGAACAAAGATTACAAGAAGGCAAAGAAGAAAAGAGTATAGAAGAAGAATGGAAGTAAATAAAAAAAGGGGTAGTCAATGCGGCAACAAAAACAATTGGATACGAAAGCAAGAAAATAGTGAAAACATGGTTTGATAACGAATGTGAACAACTGATAGGTGAGAAGAAGCAAGCAAGGTTAAAATGGCTAAACAAGGCAAGGCCAGAAGACAGAGAAAAATTAAAGAAAAAAGAAAAGAAGCAGACAAAACATGTAGAAAGAAAAATAAGGACCGAATCGAAAAAATGATGACAGAAAAACAAAGAAACAATACAAGGGCACTGTACAATTACCTAAAGGGAAGAAAGAAGAAGACACCAGTTATCTTCTTCTTCTTCGTATATTAAGCCTTTGGCTTGTATTTCAGGAACAGCCTATTGTTCTTGGAATATGGATGTCCAACTATCCCTCCATCTCTTATATGTTCTTCCTCTTTCTCTCTGTCCCGTTGGATTTTGGGTCATTACTATATGTGCAATTCTTGTTGTTTCCATACGTTGCACGTGGTCTCTCCAGCATCTTCTTCTTTCACGTCCCCATCTCACAACATCTTGGACTTGGCATATTTCTCTGATGGCCTCATTCCTCACCCTGTCTCTTCGTGTCTTCCCCGCTAGCATTCGCAGGATTTTCATTTCATTAACTCGTAATAATTGTTTTGTAGGATTCGTCTCTGTTCTCGTTTCGATGGCATAGGTCATTACCGGTCTAACTGATGTTTTATATATTCTGTGTTTGCTTTCTGTATTCATGTCTGGGTTTCTCCATATAAGATCTCTCAATGCTCCAGATATACGCGCGGCCTTTGTTATGTGTTCTGCTACCTCTTTTCTCAGATTTCCTTCACTTGATATAATGGTCCCTAGATAATTGAATTCCATTACCTGTTCTATTGGTTCGTTGTTAACAACTAGTTTACACCTAACCGGTTCTTTACTGGTGACTAAGCACTTTGTTTTTTGGGTGTTAATTTTCATATTGCACTTTGTGGCCACAGTATGAAATCTATGTAACATGTACTGCAGGTCATTTTCTGATTCAGCTACTAACGTAGCGTCGTCGGCATAGCAAACTATGTCAATTTTGCTTGTCCTTAGGCGGTATCCCCGGTTGGTATTTTTTACCTCCTCTATAATTTGTTCCATCACTAAATTAAATAGGAATGGGCTCAAGCTAACCCCTTGCCGTATTCCATTTAATATCTTAATTTTCTCTGTTAGATCTCCTTGTAATTTTATTTGTGTAGAAGTGTTTGTATTAATTTCTTTGATTAATTCGATCATACATTGGGGAATCATGTTTGCCTTTAATATGTCTATTACATCCGTAAGTGTGACCCTATCGAAAGCTTTCGTCATGTCTGTAAAACATATGTAGGCTGGGGTGTTATACTCGATCGATTTTTCTTTTATCTGGCGCATTATAAACACTGCATCTGTTGTCGATCTGTTCCGTCTAAAACCTTGCTGGTTATCGCTCATTGGAATTCGTTTTTCTAGTTCGACTTTTATGATACTCGTTAAAAGTTTTAACATGGATGGCAATAATGCAATGCCTCTATAGTTACCTGGATTTTTTTGTCTCCTTTTTTGTATATCGGGATGGTTATGCTGTTTTTCCACGATGAAGGGATTACTCCATCTTCTACGATTTTTATCATAAGTTTATGTACTTCTTTATGCAGTTCTTTACCTCCATATTTTATGAACTCGTTTCGGATCATATCCGGTCCAGGTGCCTTTCTATTCTTTAACTTATTGATAGCATTTATTGTAGTATCTTCATTGAAGGTAACGATTTCGCTATTAACTGCCATATTTGCGAGTGGTGTTGGCTGCGCCTGTTCTATTTCGCCGTATAGTTGGGTAAAATGCTCGATCCATGTTTTTTCACTTACATGGCTTAATTGTCTGTATTCATTTACAGATTTTTTTAGTGCTTCGCAGTTTTGCGCACCATAGAGGCCGTGTTCCATTTCTTTAGTGAAACGTGTCCAATATTCTTTTTTAATATCTTTAATTTGTGAATTGACGGTGTTTCTTATTCTTGTGTATTTTTCCCAATTTTCGGCGCTCTTATTGCTTCGGTAGCTAATGTAAGCTTCGCGTTTTTCTTTAGCCAGTGTTTTTACTTCACTCGTAAACCAAGGCTTTCTGATTTTAGTGTTGTTAGCATTTATTTCTCGTGATTCTAATGCTTCCTCTATCGCTTTTCTTATATTGCTTTCTATCTTAAATCATGCTTGTTCTATTGTATCTTCCGGTGTTGCCCCATTGTCTTTGATTTTTTGTGATATTCTGCTTTGATATAATTGTTTCACGCTTTCATAACTTAGTAACTCGATATTCATCTTTTTTACGCGTTTTCCTGGTCTATCTTCTCTTTTATGTCGCATATTAAGGAGGACCTTGGCCAGCACCAAATTGTGGTCTGATGCTACGTTGGGTGTTGTTAGTACTCGCACGTCCTGGATTTGATTGGGGTGGATAACACCAGTTATAACAATCGAAAATGAGAAATGGAGACACACTTTAGTAGACTTATATGAAGATAAAAAAATGATAGATAAGGGAACGAGACACAGTAGAAGAAAGAAATGTAACTGCAGAAGAGTTAGTTAAGACAACAACGTATGAAGAAGTAACAGAATGCATAGAAAAACTAAAAAAGTGACCGAATATGCGGTGAACTACTAAAACGTGGTGGCGAAAGGGACTATGAAAAAATTTATAATTTACTAAAAAGAGTCTGGAAAGAAGAGATGATGCCCGAAGAATGGAAATTGGGAATGATAACACCTATACCTAAGCAAGGAGACATGTTAGAGTGCGCAAACTAGAGAGGTACAACATTGTTAAATGTTACATAGAAAATACTAACAACCATATTAAAAGAACAACTTACTCAACATACAGAAGAGGTGATGGGAGAATACCAATTCGGGTTTAGAAAAGGAAAATCGACCATAGACGCAATACATATTATGAGGCAAATCACCAAAAAGAGTTACGAACACAACATAGATCTGCATATCCTTTTCATAGATTTCAAGCAAGCGTTTGACAAGCTATACAGAACAAAAATGATACAAGACTGAAAAGATATTAAAACACCAGAGAAACTAGTGGAGCTGATCCGAATGACCATGGAAAGTTCAACAGCAATAGTAAACACTGGGAAAAGCGTTACCAACAGCTTTGAAGTTAACAGAGGAGTCAGGCAAGGGGACGCATTATCTGCTTTACTGTTTATTACATCATTAGACTGCATAATAAAACAAGTGGCACACAGAGGGACTATAAATAATAGATCAATACAAGTGGTAACATATGCGGATGATCTAGCAATTGTAGTAAGAGATCGAAGCGAACTAGAAAACACAATTACAATAATAGTGGAAAAAGCACGAGAAAGAGGACTAGAAATAAACGAGAAAAAGACAAAATATAAGCACTGCAACAGGTCAAAAAAATCATTAAAAAATTTGACAATAATGAATCACCAGTTCGAAGCGGTAGAGACATTCAAATATTTGGGGGTACTATTCCATCGGAGGAACGAACGAACGGATATCAAGCAAAGAATACAGTTGGGGTTTAAAGCATTTTTCACAAACAAACAATTACTAAAGGACAAAAAGCTAAGTAAAAAAAACCAAAATTAGAATATATGACAAATATTAGACCTATTGTAACATATGCCACTGAAGCAGCAAACTTGGCACAGAAAGAAAAAGAACAGCTTAAGGTCTTTGAAAGAGAAATAATCAGAACAATAATGGGATCTAAAAGAGTAAACGAAGAGGAATCAGGACCATTGTTAAACTACGAAATTGATGAACTTCTGAAGCAGGAAAACATAGTCAGAATAATTAAAGCCAAAAGAATTAGTTGGTATAGACACATAAGGAGAAGAGAAAAAAACAACCCAGGCAGAATTTTAACAGAATGGGTGCCAGGGGAGTCAAGACCGAGAGCGAGACTAAAAATGAGATGGAAGGAGCAGGTACAAAAGGACTTGAGAACAATGGAGATAAGAAACTAGGGAAAGCTAAGCGTTGACAGAAAGCAATGGAGAACTGGAGAAGGGTAGTGGAAATGGCAAAGTCACACCAAAAGTTGTAAGAGAAGGAAAGAAAAAGGAAACGTGGAATAATCTGTTATGTTATTTTCAAATTCGCTGCTTTATAGGAATTGATTTCTTAATTTGTTTGCCGCTTCGCCAAAATTAATAGCGTTATTTTAATTGAAGTCTTATTTTGGGTTACCATTTTCGCTATTTTGTTTTGTCTTGAAAATTGAGTTATGAAAGGCCAGTTCCGTTAATCCCTTGAACGTTCTGTTTGTAGGCTGATATTCTGCCGACCAAATTCTCGGAGTGTTGACCTCTGTCACATACGTCTTAATGGATGTTAAATAAAGACTCTCTCTCCATAATTATCAATACTTTTAACCTCTTAAACCGCTTACATAAAAACATCTTACATTAACTCAAGCGCCATCTTTTCTGGTGACCTTACTTCCATGTTTACCCTAACCTAGTTACCAACTTAACATATGCTACATCTCTCCTTTTAACAATAATCCTTAAATCTAACTGGTGCTTGAATTATCCTGCCAGCACGAGTTCTTACAATATTGTCATATGGTCTTTCTAATTTCAATGGGGTTTTCTCCTTAACTGCCCCATTACTAGTAGAAGGACTTACATTAATAAAATCTGTAACATCACTATTATTACTGTCAAAATTTGCTAAGATAGGTGCACTTACTATTTTTTCCTTTATTTTTTTCAAAATTTCACTATGTTTTGGCAAAAATTGAAAAATTACTTTATCTTTTAGCAATTCACGTAAAGGATCAATTAATGCAGACAAATTTGGAATATATTTTCGTAAATAATTGATCATGCCCAGTACGGATTGCAGTTCTTTCTTATTAGTTGGATCTTTTAACCTTACTATTGCCTTTATTCTATCTTCATCTACCTTAATTCCTGCCTCTGAGAATACATGTCCCAAATATTTTACTTGCGGTACTCGATATTGTAATTTCTTTTTATTAAATTTGATGCCCAATTGTTTGGCTCGTTCTACAACTTTCTTTAAAATTTCATCATGCTCTTCCATTGAGTCACCCGCAATTAACAAATCGTCAAAATAAATTATAACGCCTCCAATATCTCCAAAGTTTTTGTTATTATTTTTTTGGAAATATTCGGGTGCCATATTTAATCCCATCGGTAACCTATTAAACTTGTATGTACCAAAAGGGCTATTAAATGCACAAAATTTACTTGATTTTGGGTACAATTCCACTTGGTAAAAACCCTCCTTAAAATCTAAGACAGTATACACCTTCTTATTGCACAACTTGGCACTTATTTCTTCTAACGTTGGAATCAAAATGTTTTCTTTCTTAATTGCTCGATTTAAATCTTGGGGATCTAAACATATTCTCAATGATTTATCTGTTTTTTCTACAATTACTAGGTTACTAACCCATTCCACATGGTCATTCACCTTAGCAATAATTCCCCTACCTTCAAGACTATCTAAAGTAGATTTTAATTTATCCCTAATAGCTAAAGGTACTCTACGTGGCGGTCTAATTAGCGGTTCATAATTTTCTTTTAAAATTATTTCACATTTATCTTTAAATTTTCCTGTGCCTTCAAATATTTCATCATTATTTTGAATGAAATCATCTTTGTCATCATATTTTGTTAACTTATCTATTCTCTTAATTAATTTAAATTTGTTACAGGTTTCTAACCCTAAAATTGTTTTAGACTTGCTATCAACTATGACAAAATCATCATAAATTTCCTTATTCTTATACATGCATCTTAAATTTACAACACCTAGAGGTTGAAGCTTGAAACCACCATATGATTCTAAAACTACATTTGTTTTTCTTACATTAAATTGCTTATTTATTTTACTAAACACATATTTCGGAATTATATTAACTTCCGCGCCTGTATCTAACTTAAATTCTAACAATTTATCCTCTACTAATATTTTTTCATACCACGCATTAACTTCGATGGCTTCAGCTTTCCTTACTTGGATGGAATTGATGGTGATGCTCTCCTCGCTTTCACTTGCATTATCTTCCCTGTAAATCTCTCGTACCAGTTTCACCCTACAACTTACTGCAAAATGATTTAGTCTACCACATCGAGTACACTTCTTCCCAAATGCAGGACAGTTCCTCACACCATGCCATGTTTGACACCTGTTGCATTTGAATTTCTCACCGGATGTTCCTCTGCTACTTTGACTTGTTTCAGATTTCTTTCGATTCTCAACACTTGACTTCGGCTTATGCATATTACCTTTGCTCACTGCTTCAACACTTCGTCCCTGCAAGCTTCTAGCCTGTACTTTAGACACTTCCGCCGCTCTACAAATGTCAACCGCTTTCCGTAGGTCCAGATCCTCAAGTCTTAACAATCGTTCTTGAACTCCTAGATCACGTATTCCCAATACAATGCGATCTCGGACCATTTGCTCCGTTAAGCAATCAAACTCGCAGGTCTGCCCTAATTTTTTATTTCCGTCAAGAATTGCTCAAAAGTCTCTCCCTCTTTTT
>JABXWE010104981.1:0-14775 GCA_014611495.1 Limonius californicus | reverse complement strand
TATTCTATCTTCATCTACCGTAATTCCTGCCTCTGAGAATACATGTCCCAGATATTTTACTTGCGGTACTCGATATTGTAATTTCTTTTTATTAAATTTGATGCCCAATTGTTTGGCTCGTTCTACAACTTTCTTTAAAATTTCATCATGCTCTTCCATTGAGTCACCCGCAATTAACAAATCGTCAAAATAAATTATAACGCCTCCAATATCTCCAAAGTTTTTGTTATTAATTTTTTGGAAATATTCGGGTGCCATATTTAATCCCATCGGTAACCTATTAAACTTGTATGTACCAAAAGGGCTATTAAATGCACAAAATTTACTTGATTTTGGGTACAATTCCACTTGGTAAAAACCCTCCTTAAAATCTAAGACAGTATACACCTTCTTATTGCACAACTTGGCACTTATTTCTTCTATCGTTGGAATCAAAATGTTTTCTTTCTTAATTGCTCGATTTAAATCTTGGGGGTCTAAACATATTCTCAATGATTTATCTGTTTTTTTCTACAATTACTAGGTTACTAACCCATTCCACAGGGTCATTCACCTTAGCAATAATTCCCCTACCTTCAAGACTATCTAAAGTAGATTTTAATTTATCCCTAATAGCTAAAGGTACTCTACGTGGCGATCTAATTACAGGTTCATAATTTTCTTTTAAAATTATTTCACATTTATCTTTAAATTTTCCTGTGCCTTCAAATATTTCATCATTATTTTGAATGAAATCATCTTTGTCATCATATTTTGTTAACTTATCTATTCTCTTAATTAATTTAAATTTGTTACAGGTTTCTAACCCTAAAATTGGTTTAGACTTGCTATCAACTATGACAAAATCATCATAAATTTCCTTATTCTTATACATGCATCTTAAATTTACAACACCTAGAGGTTGAAGCTTGAAACCACCATATGATTCTAAAACTACATTTGTTTTTCTTACATTAAATTGCTTATTTATTTTACTAAACACATATTTCGGAATTATATTAACTTCCGCGCCTGTATCTAACTTAAATTCTAACAATTTATCCTCTACTAATATTTTTTCATACCACGCATTAACTTCGATGGCTTCAGCTTTCCTTACTTGGATGGAATTGATGGTGATGCTCTCCTCGCTTTCACTTGCCTTATCTTCCCTGTAAATCTCTCTTACCAGTTTCACCCTACAACTTACTGCAAAATGATTTAGTCTACCACATCGAGTACACTTCTTCCCATATGCAGGACAGTTCCTCACACCATGCCATGTTTGACACCTGTTGCATTTGAATTTCTCACCGGATGTTCCTCTGCTACTTTGACTTGTTTCAGGTTTCTTTCGATTCTCAACACTTGACTTCGGCTTATGCATATTACCTTTGCTCACTGCTTCAACACTTCGTACCTGCAAGCTTCTAGCCTGTACTTTAGACACTTCCGCCGCTCTACAAATGTCAACCGCTTTCCGTAGGTCCAGATCCTCAAGTCTTAACAATCGTTCTTGAACTCGTAGATCACGTATTCCCAATACAATGCGATCTCGGACCATTTGCTCCGTTAAGCAATCAAACTCGCAGGTCTGCCCTAATTTTTTTATTTCCGTCAAGAATTGCTCAAAAGTCTCTCCCTCTTTTTGATCCCTCTTATAGAATTTATACCTTTCGTATACCACATTTTTTTTGGGCTACAATATGCTTCGAAAGCACCTATTACTTTGTCAATATTTTTCTTGTCAGCATCTGCCAGATTAAATGTATTAAACACTTCTACTCCTTCTTCTCCAACCAAATTTAACAGTATCGCCACTTTCGTTTCAGAGTCCTTCGTGTTTTTCCCCGAAGCAACCATGTATATTTCGAAATTCTGCTTGAATCTTCTCCAGCTGTCACTTACGTTTCCCGCAAAACTTAAGGAACTGGGCGGTCTGGCTCCCTCCATTATTCGACGTACGTTAAAATTTATATTTTACACACTAATACACTTGCGATTAGGGTTGTCTCGCAGCGCCATGTCACATACGTCTTAATGGATGTTAAATAAAGACTCTCTCTCCATTATTATCAATACTTTTAATCTCTTAACCCGCTTACATCAAAACTTCTACATTAACTCAAGCGCCATCTTTTTTAGTGACCTTACTTGCTTGTTTACCCTAACCTAGTTACCAACTTAACATATGCTACAGTAGCAACGATAGATAAAGCAATTAAAGGGTTTGAAAAACCAGGAATTTATCTTTTAAATAAAGATGCTTTCACAGAATATGATTTTTCTGAAATGCAACCACCATCCAGCACACCAACTAGAGAGACGACTCCCGAAGAGCCTAGGGTACCTCAAAAAGTAATCAAGAGAAGACCGGTGGAGAAAAGAAAACACATGACGCTGACCAAAGCATAGAGAACAGAAGCAACTCCGAAACTGTCGAAAAGAAGACTTCAAGATATATGTCCCCTTTTTTTTATTTTTATAATGCCAGTTTAGCACTTGTGCTATGCATGGTAGTCTCCTTTTAAGTCTGCTGTGCAACGATCGTCTTCCTATGTTGAAATGTATTGCGCCACTACACTTATTGAGGTTGCTGTAGAATGTTTTAGAAGTTACTGAAATAAATAAAAATGAATTCAAGGGATGCCGGTTTCTCTATGCAGTTGTGTGTTCCGAAGAAACCACTGAGCATTGGTAATGATACGTAGCACTTTGTTTTGTACCACCTGTAGTTTATTTAGATTAGTTTTTGAAGTTTCACTCACTGCTTCCGTAAGTGATAATGGGTCTAATTATAGATGTATAAATTAGGGTCCCACATTGTATTTTAAGTGTAGATTTCTTGTTTAGAGTTGGATATAGCATGGTCAGCCTAGCGTATGCTTATTTGATGATAATTTTTTAATAACATGATAACTCTACGTCAATCTTCGATCAAGATATAATCCCAGGTACCGCACCGCTCTGTCTTTCGGGTTCCAAGAGATGGGGGTGTTATTAGTTAGGATGTTTGGTGGGTCTGCAGGTTGACGAAGAGTGAAAATTCACACTTATCAGCATTGATAGTTATACACCAGTTTGTAAGCCACTGATTCAATTGATCCACACTTTCTTTAGTTTGCTTGCCGCATCGTTTACACCATAATCCTGTGTGATAATCGCTGTATCATCTGCATACATCGCCAACTCTGCGTTAGGTGACGTTGGTATGTCGTACATAAATATGTTAAACAATACAGGACCTAATATGGATCCTTGTGGAACTACAGCATTGATGTGACATATTGAAGATGTAAATGAGTTTATTCTCCTTGAAAGGATCTTTCTGTCAAAAAGGATTTGACGATGAGTAGTAAGTAGCGAGGGATGTGGATAGTTGACATTTTAAATAGTAGGCCGTTCGTCCAGACTCGGTCGAAGGCTTGAGCCACATTAATAAAGGTTACTAGTGTATTAATTTTATGTTCGTAGCCTCTTTCTATTATTTCCGTAATTGGCAATATTTGATGGGTAGTGGAGTGCGTGCTCTCAAATCCAAACTGAAATTGGGGAAGAATATTGTTCTCCTCTATAAATTTATTTAGGCAGGAGTGTATGATTCGTTCAAGAAGTTTGGAAACAGTTGACAGCAAGCTAATAGGCTTGTAGTTCACCAGATTGGTATGTGCGTTACCTGATTTGGGAAACATTAGTATTGTAACGAAGTTTCCGGGAAGCAACCGTTGATAATTGTTAGGTGTTAAGTGTTAGGTTACTTTAGTTCCGAAAAGAGGCGTCTACGGCAGTGCAAGTGGAGTTCTAAATTGTTTTCCCCCACGCACTCATCATCGCGTACGAACACACTCCGGAGAGACGCGTAGAGAAAGGGAATCCTATATATACAGGATCCTCGCACAAAATTGGTTAATTAGGAGTTGAGCTCCATCCGAGAAGGAAGTCCACCGAGAATGGAATTACCAGTCCGCCAGAGAAGAAAGCAAACCGAAGTTGAGCTGCCAAAATATTCTCAGTCCGTGGTGTGGTGTTACCTTTATTGATATCCAGCAGGTTATGCCAGTTAGTATCAATCAGGTTAACAGACCAGAGAAATAAGAGATCAGAGGTCTTATAAACCGGTCAGGCCAGGCTAATTTGACCTTTGATTTTCCTATTTTCCCGTAATTGGGGCTTTCCGAACTAATTTAACAATACGTTATACTCGGTCAGGCCTGATTGTATGTATTTTTAAAATTAAACCTTAGCAATTTCAAATACTCATCGTACAGTAATGTTTTATTGCTACAATATCCTACGAAACATTTAAATTCATTCACCGGCGAAATTACGAATCCAAGAACATTTCCCAGGGATTGGATTTAACTAAACGTTCATTGACCCCTTAAGGACACGCTACCGGGTGATAAGTTATTCTAACCAATGTGTGAACACTGCAAAGGTTCAGATTAATAATTTTCGAAATACATTCTGTTAAACGTATTTAAAATAACTGCCCGGTGGCAATATATTTTATTTGTTTACGTAAATACAGGACACACATGCTGCGCGCGGCCCACAGCTGTAACGCAATCTACCTGGCTAGTGACCCGACCTTCTGAGTTCGTCCAGTAGCGTCCAGGATTTTGAATATATTATTATTTTCTTTATAACACCAGGATCATACATATTTTGCTTTTAGTTGTAACATTTAAATAGAATAAATCGTGTTATAACCATTACAGTCTCTCCGTATGTTATTACGAACTTCTGGCTCTGAGCTAAATCCAGGCAACCGTCCACCACGTGGGCGGATCGTTACAGTCTAATTGCTCGCTTCCATATGGCGGGAAAGTATCCAATTCTCAGGCAAGCGTTGAATATTGCTGTCAGGTAGGCTATTGTTTTATTCGGTATATGTTTGAGAAGGTTAGAAGAGTGTTCTTTGAAGTTCGAAATCTTTCCCAGTCGACTGGACCTTCTATTAACCTGGGAAGTTTGGGGTAATTGCGGGGAGAATAACTGCTTACGATAGAAAATGGTCCGAATCGAGTTCTGTTACGACTGTCTGGTGTATTGCTAGAGTCAGGTTTTTATGCAGGATTATATCGAGAATATCGGAGAGTTGATTGGTTCGATATGGAAAATATGTATGTTCTGCGGGTGCTGAGATATGTAATGCCAGTTGCGCGGTAATATTGTTGAGTTTAACACCGTCGGGGTTAGTTTTCCTGCAGCCCCAGTTGGTGTGCTTGCAGTTGAGATCGCCTATCAGTAATGTAGGTTCTGGACTTTCAAAGATAGTATGAGTTCATTTAGCATGAGTTGTTTGTCAGGTGGCTTGTATGCACTAACAATTTTGATTGAAATGTTGTGTTTCATGATTAATTTAATTGCTACTGCTTCTAGGTGGTGGACATTTGCTAGATCAATTGGTGTTCATCTAGGTTCTTTTTCAAGATTACAGGAGATCCTCCCCATCCAATGGCTGCTTCTTTATCTTTACTACAGATTTTGTAGCCCGGTATAGTGAATTTTTCATTGATAACTAGGTGCGTTTCTGTAATGCACGCTATATCTATATCATGCCTAGCGATAAACGATATGAATATTGATCTCTGAGTTTTTAATCCATTGGCGTTCCACTTTAACAGAGTTAACTTTTGTATAGCATTTTGATTATTTACCGTCATTTGGGAATAGCGTAGGTATTAGTGACATAATGAAGTTTTTGATTTGTTGAAATCAGTGCAAGAATGGTTTGGAAAATTTGTGAAGTAAATGATTCTGAGATATTCCGATCTTGATTGTTGTTATTTGTTTGGTGGACATTAGGATTGTTATTATTAGTTACATTGTTGGCCAAGGGTTGAAAGTAATGTACCCAGTTATATTGGCATTGTGATTAATGGGCCTAATTATGCGTGGATAAGTTTTATTGCTAAGTTTAGTTAGCCGTGTGTCCTCCTCCACAGTTAACACATGCAGGTTTAGTTTCCGCAATTTTTTTACATTCACGGAAGTGATGGTGTTTTGTGCATTTCACTCACCGTGGGGGGTAAATGCCAATAGTTTTTCGTATGTCCTAAGCGCTGGCAGTTGGTACATTGTGGAGTATCGGAGTTTTTACGCCGGGGTTCAACTGACACTACGCAGTATAATAATCTTGTGAGGTTAAATATATCTTTGACCTGATCTGTTGTATTTAATTCGACTGCAATAAGTGGCATGGGAATTTTCTTCGCGTTCAATAACCGTGTCGTTTTAATAACAGGGTATTTTAGTTTAAGTTCTGCATTGATTCCTTCTTCTGAAAGTGATAAGGGAACACTACATTTTATTACTGAGATGTTGGAGTTTTCAGGGTTTTGGTACGTATGGAAATTTACCTTTTGTTCATCATAGAATTTTGTAAGTTTTCTGTAGTCATCAGCATTATTTAAATTTATTCTTTCAGTGATGTAGAAAAATCTTCTTTGACTATGCCTTTGTCATCTGTGACAATATTTTGGTAATGTGTGCCATTTGGTAGGAATATTGGAGGGATTTTTGGTTCCTTCGTCTTCTCTGTCACTTGGATAGGATTATCCGTGTTTTTTGGTGGGCCGGGCGTTGGAATGAGTCCCTTGGGTTGTTTGTAGAACGTAATATTTGTTTTGAGTAATAATCTTATTTTCATAAAATGAATATCGCTGATCCATGTCGTCATCTTCAGGAGATGGTAATGCTCGTTTTTTGGAGTTTACGTCATTTATCTGCGTGTTATCGTAATCCATTGGTATTGAGTTAGGAGCTGCGTTAGTCCCCTTATAGATCAAGGTAGATTGTTTCAGTTGAAATACATTATTGTCGTTCATTTATACAGCTGGATTATTGTAAAAATAAACCTGAATCGCAATAAATTAAAGAATACATTAAAGAGTTTATCAAAGTATAACTACGAAAAATTGCTACACAATTATGTACGTCCGTGTTCTAGCTAGTCGCACTCGGAACTCATATATGTCCCCTATCTACTGCCTTAGTTAAAGTAAAAAGAATCTCCAGAAGGGAACAACATTCTGCCATTCTTACAGAAACCCCTATGAGAGATGTTCTTGAAGAAAAAGAATGAAAACGAAATCTAGAAAAGAAGATTAAGGAAAAAAAGTAGTAATAAAGGGAATGAAAAAACAGAAAAGTACCAAAAGAAATGTGTTTGCAAGTTCTTCTGATGTGGTAACCTTAAATATGGAAGACATTGTTGACAACACCAGTAAGCCAGACAGTGATAACCACTCAGAACACATTTGCCTCATTTGTGGAGAGTTTGGCCGAGACAATGAGCTACGGTTTTGCTGCACCGTTTGTAAAAAATGGGCACACCAAGAATGTAGCGGCCAAACGAAAGGCATTAGAAGACCATTAGGTATTTTGTAATATATTCAGTGGGCAATTACGATCAGAGAAGCAATTTCTATTTCTTTTAATTTTGATAAATTTTTTACAATAAATGTTTTTTGTTTTTAATAATGTGTTTTTATACACCTTCTTCCATAAGTTTCATATTTCAAAAGTTTTCAAAATACAAAAACCATAAAGACAGAGGCATCTAAAGTTAAGTGATCGCCTTCTGTCGACTCTCCCCTAAATTAGTGTGCAGGGATTTCCAGTATTTGTTGTTGGAAGTACGGATAAGAATGAAAGTTTTCATCCGTTTTGCATAGGATTGGCAACCTCAGAAGAAAAAGGCGACTTCAGACTGTTGTTTGAGGCACTAAAAAATAACATTTCAACTTTATTCTCGCATTACCTGCAGCCAGAGTTATTGGTCTATGATGCATCCAAAGTCATTCAGAACACCTTTGTAGAAAGTTTTGATGATGAGATTACAGTAAGGATGTGCTGGGCACACGCGAAAAAGAAAATTCTAACCCGCGTACAACAAGTTACACAGAAGACGAGTTAGAAGGAATTCCTGAATAATATCGATTATTTGCATTCAGCTACCGATCCAAACATCTTGAACTTGGCAGCCGAAGCATTTTTGAAACAATGGGAGAATGAGTCCAGTTTCGTTAAATACTTCAAGGAGCAGTGGCTACAGCAAAATCCCAATTGGTGTTTGGGTGCTTACGTGGGTACTGCAGCCACAAACAACGGAATGGAATCATTTAACAGAATCATAAAAGACGAATACACTCTGCGTGAGCGTCTTGGATTATCACATTTTTTGATCGTTGGTACCGAGATGGTGAACCAATGGTTTACAACAGCCGAAAACAGAATTTTTGCAACTTCGCCAACCATAACTTTAAAACACTGGACGGAATCATACCAGTGGGCGAAGATGCCAAAGAAAGTTATGTTAACACGCAGTGATGAGACCTTTAATTATTACGAAGTACCTGGTGAAAGGGCTGAAATAATCAAAGAATTCGAAAACAAGTGGGATAACTTCATCGCCTACAAAGAACAGTTCTTCAGCAAATGGGAAGTAGCCTTGCCTAAAAATGGCACCTGGATATACGGGAAGTGTACCTGTCTCACATTTTATGCAGCAGTATGTATGCAAACATATTATGGGGCTAGCTACCAAGGAAGGTGGCTTAGCGGTAGACCATTTACCTTTAATTGGGGAGGTCTTGGGTTCGAACCTGCGGGCCGTTTGTCCTGACTCAGGTTTTTCGTGGTTTTCCTGGGTCATATAGGCAAATGCTGGGTTAGTATCACCCACAAAATTCCATAATCCAATTTTCCTGGTCCTGGTCTTGGTCCTTATCATACAAAAGATAGTATGTTTTGCTTTGTTTTCACCTCGTTCGTTTATTTAGATGTTCAGACTATGCAAGATGCTTTAATTTTGTCTGTTACATGCGTGTAGTTCAATAATTATTACAAGTGTTGCTTTAATGTGTATTATTATTATCTTTTCATTCTATTCTTTCAGACAAGTAAGTAATTTAGCTGTTTTATACATATCTCATTGAGTGCTGTAGTACGCGTGCACTACATTTATCGGGTCGTCTTGCTTGGGGTTGATATGTTTCTGTTATTGTTTAGTTAGTTACGGTTTTTCCATTAAATAACCAACATGTTCTTCTCAAGCATGTTTTAATCTTTGTATTGGAGTCTGGAATTTAACACAGATAACAATATTTTGGTAACCCCGACCTGAGCTTTTTTTCGAGGGGGGGAAGGGTAAATGTAATGTGCGTGCACTATATTTATTTGGTCGCCTTGCTTGGGATTGTTATGTTTTTGTTCTTGTTTTTGGGTAGTTTCGAGTTTTCCATAAAATAAACAAAACGTTCTCCTGAAGCATGTTTTAATCTTTGTATTGGAGTCTGGAACTCAAGCCAGATAACAATATTTGGGTGACCCCGACGTCCAACCCGACGTTACAAAAGGATATCTTCGACGATTGCCCTTTTCCCGACGTTTCGGAAGACAACTACTTTCAACGGCTACAACGAATTCCGCCATCGCCTTCAGTGCTTTGCCGGCCGTTGTGTGAGACTGCTCAAGCGACCATCGCTGGATTTTCACACAGATAAGTTGTCCCACTTTCAAAAAACGCCACATAATCGTGACTTTAACATTCGCGATCCTTACGGTTACCAGAGACCTCCATCACGTTACGAGCGGCATTGGAATCCTCAATTTCCCGTCAAAAATCGATTAGCTCAACCACAGAATTCATCTTGTATCTACCATTACAATTTTGGTAATCCAGCAAGAAATTCTAATGGTCCCCCTTGTCCATTTTCAAAAAACTAGGACCCAAGCCACAGAATTGTGCCACTGTTGCTTCGCAAATTTCAGAGGGCACTCTTTTAACTGTGAAGGATGCTACTGGCATAGTTTTTTTAGTTGACACAGGTTCTTCATTTAGTTTATTGCCACTCTCATTTAAAAATTCGACTTTTCGGCGAACTCCAATTTCACTATTAGCCGCTAATAACACATTCATGCCTACTGCAGGAACTATTCTAGTAAATTTAAAATTCGGTTTCTTAAAGACCAAACTATCTCTTGGCAATTTATTTTGGCAGACATCAATATGCCGATTCTTGGCATGAATTTTTTTGCAGCATTTCAATCTTCTAATTGACCCGTCCGTAGGAACGCTATATTCGCGACCTTCTGATAACCAAGTAATGATGCTTGACTCAGAATCTTGCCCTTCGACGATCCTTCGTACTGGTCAGTTTTCATCTACGATTGAACGCGATCTTCCTTCTTCTTCGGATTCTTCTGCTACATCTAGCGATTGTTATCTTCATGTTGAAGAGCTGTTAACAAAACGTACGTTTAAGTCCGACACACCTCGCTCACTCTCACCACACGGTACCTTCAATGTTATTTCTTCACCAACATTATCTTCTTATTCACCTCTTCAATTACCAAAACTGAAACCTTCTTTAACCCCTCAAGCAGTTACTCCAACACTAAAGAATGCCAATATTCCAGCATTATTAAATCAATTTCCCGACATTACCAAAGATTTCAACATTAGCAAACCAATCTTACACGATACGTTCCACAGAATTGAAACAGTAGGTCCTCCTATTTCGGCCAAACCCAGAAGGGTCAACCCTAACCAATTGCATTTTCTTGAAGGTCACCTGCAAGATCTTTTAGATCAGGGAATCATCCAACCCTCCAGCAGTCCCCGGGCAACTCCCATACACGTGGTGGCCAAACCTGACGGTTCTTGGCGGATGGCCGGCGATTATAGAAGATTAAGCGCTGTGACTGTTCCTGATTGTTTCTCCATTCTATTTCTGCAAGATTTCTCAGCAAAACTGACTGGATCACGGATCTTCAGCAAACTGGATCTGAAGAAAGCCTACTTCCAAATACCAATCCAGCCCGAGGACGTCCCGAAGACCGCCATCACCACTCCCCTAGGAGCTTACATAGAATACAAAAAGTTTCGCATTTTCACCGATCACCAGGCGATTTGTTCCGCCTTTCGAGGTTCCGCAGACCATTATTTACCCAGAGAATTTAGATAAATTGAATTTATTCCAAATTTCACTACTGATATTCGTTTCTTAAAAGGTTCCCAGAAGGTAGCAGCAGATGCACTTACTAGGATAGCGACTATTTCCGCCGCAGCCTCATATGTCCGTAAAGATTTGTTTTCCGTTACGCATGTATTCGTGCGTAATGATACACATTCATTAGGTCTAAAACCTGCTTTTTTTAGGGCCATTTCGGGTAAGGGAACGTTCGCAAAAACATTTCACGTTCGTTGATTATAGTAGGGAGGGGAAGGTTTCAATCGATAAGCTCAAACCCGCCTACTTTTTAAAAGACTGTTGACATCATACCCAGATTCCCCGTTTTTTGCAAATAAAGGTATTCTGTTCAATTTTATTGTTACTTACTGAATTCTTTTGATGTATATAAACATTAATATTTTGCAGCTTTTTGTTATGCACACAATCTTTTTTTTCTTTTTTCTGTTTTCAGAACTCACCCACTTCGCCGTCCCACCCTTTCCCGTTCCAGTTTAATTTAATTTAGCTTTAAGGATTTTTTTGTATTATTTCTACCACACTTGTATTAGCTTTAAGTTTTTATTGTTCAATTCCAATTTGTTACTTTTAAGGATTGTTTAAACAATGTTTTCCGCATAAAGGGTTTTTTAACTACCACAATCGTTCCAAATTTTGATTACCTCTGTAATGTGGGTCAAAATTTTGTTTCGAACACGTCCTTGTGGAAGTTTTCCCTTTAACATGCGCTTGTTTCTTTTTTTTTTGGAGAGGGGGTAAATGTAGTGCGCGTGCACTACATTTATCGGGTCGCCTTGCTTGGAGTTGATATGTTTTTGTAATTGTTTAGTTAGTTACGGGTTTTCCATTAAATAAACTACACGTTCTCCTAAAGTTTGTATCTTTGTATTGGAGTCTGGAATTCAACCCAGTTCAACTCGGTACTATTATTAAATAGCACCGAGTATCTAGTAATGGTATATCTTTGGTATCCAAATTTAATTAATTGCAACCATGAGTTGGCACTGAACCCTACTTAAATGATGGCAGACAGTTGATGATAGTATGATAAAGTATTGAACAGGCAACTATATTTAAATAATTTGGTAATGAGAATTTGGTAATAAATATGCTGATTTGGATAGAAATCTGATTATTTTGCAAGCGGTTAGACTTGCTGGTGACTGTGTATGAATAAATAAGTAGTCGTATTCACATGGTCTAGTAGCAAACACTTGGTGACTAATTGGTTATTCTGGAGACAAACCCGATAATTTGGTAATCAAAATCGGAATAATTAGGTGACCGATTAAATAATACCAATTGTAATTTAGGTACCAGATTCAGTTTATAATATCAGTGTTATCAGGTTGTATCCATTTTTAATCATTTAAAGGGAATAAATATTTTGTTATAAAATATAAATTCCACTTGATTATAAAAATTATCATTTAAATTAATATTTTCAGCTTGCATTGAATACTTATCACTTGAATTCATAGGCGCCCGCAGTAACGTTCATGACCCCCCCCCCCCCCACCCTGGAGTTTCCACTTTTAGGTGGTTTTATTTAAAAAACCCTTACACTTCGCTTCCTCAAATTTATTTGTTTTTTGCTATCGGATGTTTAGTAAATTTTAGTTTATTTGTATTTACTCACTTGATGTTTGCACAAACGGGATTCACAACACTCTGAAGCACCTCGGGGCTGAAAAAGGGTTCTGCCTGTGAGAATACTAGATATAGAATGATTCAGTGGGTACTTATTTGTCGCGATTTCGCTATAATAAATTTATAATGAAGAATATTTTTGTTATAGGGTTTGTGTTTATTGATTGATAAAGTTGATTAAGATAGAAGATTTTTTGTGTTTTAAGAATTATAACTAAATTAATTCTAATTACAGTGTAATCTAAGAGGTAGTGTGAGGGGCCGCCCTGACCGCTTTTATTTTTGAATATATATTTTTGAGCCTTATAGCAATTGAATTGAAATTATTTTGGTCTCGAGTTTGAGGGTCAAGATGTTTATAAACAGATTTTGTATTCACATATCTTAGCTCAGCAATTGTTTTGTAATTTAGTCACGTAATTTTAGGAACTTGAACAATTTAGAATCTCTTGTAATTTATTGTATTGTTGTACGTTCTTGTGAGTTAAGCTTGCCGACTTGAAAGATTTTGGAGCAGTTCTAATTAGATTTCCCAGAACTATTAAAGTATTCGTGTTAAATTTCAAAGTTCAGTTTGGGAACGTGTATTTCAAGGTCATAAATTTGTGTTGGTCATGTACTTTCTTCTATAAATAGGGACGAACTGTTGAAATTAGAAGAATTATTTTATACTCGTTCATCGAAGCACATCATTTTCAATATCACCCACGCATTTTGAAAATAGTCTCAACTGTTGTTCTGCGAGATTTTCCCTTGCGAATTAATCCATTTCCTTTCCCCGCCTTCAATAGAGCACTCTGGCTTGACCGGCACTCCTGTAGGATATTCCTGCGACGATACATCCTTTCCTCGCCTTCAGTAGAGCGCTCTGGCTTGACCGGAGCTCCTGTAGGATTTTCCTGCGAATATACATCCTTTCCCCGCCTTCAGTAGAGCGCTCTGGCTTGACCGGCGCTCCTGTAGGATTTTCCTGCGAGATACATCCTTTCCCCGCCTTCAGTAGAGCGCTCTGGCTTGACCGGCGCTCCTGTATGATTTTCCTGCGAGATACATCCTTTCCTCGCCTTCAGTAGAGCGCTCTAGCTTGACCGGCACCCCTGTAGGATTTTCCCTCTACAATACATCCTTTCCCCGCCTTCAGTAGAGCGCTCTGGTTTGACCGGCGCTCCTGTAGGATTTTCCTGCGAATATACATCCTTTCCCCGCCTTCAGTAGAGCGCTCTGGCTTGACCGGCGCTCCTGTAGGATTTTCCTGCGAGACACATCCTTTCCCCGCCTTCAGTAGAGCGCTCTGGCTTGACCGGCGCTCCTGTAGGATTTTCCTGCGAGATACATCCTTTCCTCGCCTTCAGTAGAGCGCTCTGGCTTGACCGGCACCCCTGTAGGATTTTCCCTCTACAATACATCCTTTCCCCGCCTTCAGTAGAGTGCTCTGGCTTAACCGGCGCCCCTGTAGGATTTTCCCTCGACGTTACATTCTTTCCTCGCCTTCAGTAGAGCGCTCTGGTTTCATCGGCGCCCCTGATAGATATATTACCCTGACTAGGTTTTCTGCAGTTTCCCTAGGCTGTACAAGTGAATACCGAGGGTAAAGAATGAGAAGTCGGCCTGCAGCCGCAGTTTTGGCCTTGATATGATTTTTACACAGTAAATGTTTTAAACTTCTACAGCGTTTTATTTATCAAGTTCAGCTACTTAGATTTCGAACCTGTTACTACATAAAAAAGAATAAGAAACACAACACAACGTACATCATCTACAGGGTCCCCCGAGACGTTACAGTAGTAGGTTCATACTGTTTCTATACTTATTATAGTAAGTACGTAATATTCGTTCTATATGGCTAAGTTAAAATGGCACCGGGACAAATGAATTGTATACCGATTTCAACCAACTGAGTTGTAAACACTTTAAGAAATATTCAATAGTAAACAAAATAAGACTTGAAAAAGCAATTTTAAAAAAGCGACAATCTAGAATATGTTAGTTTCAAAGGTGAAAATATAGCTGAAATACTGTTATGTTCATTTAATTCACTATTCTATTTTTGGTAATTCTATAATTCTAACTACGTTTTCTAACTCAATGGTTTAACTACGTTTTAATTCTGAAGTTTCATCGACGCCAAGATTCTTGTAATCAGCATCAAGAATTTAACCTCGGT
>JABXWE010104978.1:0-16441 GCA_014611495.1 Limonius californicus | reverse complement strand
TAACCCCAGACTGTGGCGGCGTACGTCATTATGGGCCTAATGACTGTCTTGTACAGGATCAGCTTGTTCCTGGGAGAGAGCTTGCTTGTCCTGTTCAGGAGGCAGTTTAAGGCCCCCATTGCTCCTTTAGCTCGGTTGGTGCACTGGACGATGTGAGGCGCCCAGGTGAGCTTGGCGTCGAGGGTGACCCCCAGGTATCTGACTTCGGTCCTCCATGGAATATCTTGTCCGAAGATCTGAACTGGAGTGTCCGGTAGGCGGCGCGTTCTGGTCAGCATTATGGCGGAACTTTTCTCGGCGTTGATTTCGATCCTCCAGGTTCGAACACAGTCCTCGATGTTGTCCATTGCCTCCTGCAACCGACGGACTACGAACCGGGGGCGGCGGGAACTGGTCAAGACGGCGGTGTCGTCGGCGTATAGTGCAGTCCTGGTGTTGGGGGTGGCGGGCAGGTCTCTTACGTAGATGCTGAAAAGTAGCGGAGACAGGAGGGACCCTTGCGGGACTCCTGCGGTTAGTAAACGCCGCGTCGATCTGGTTCCGTTCAGTTTTATGCGGAAGCTTCTTCCGGAGAGGAAGGATCCGATAATCTGAACGAGGGCCTGTGGGATGTTTGCTTCCAGCATCTTGTGTAGGAGTCCTTGATGCCACACTTTGTCGAAGGCTTTCGACACATCCAGGAAAATAGCGCCGGTCCCCTCCTTCTTGTTGAAGTTCTCGGTAACGTATTCCACGACTCGTAGGACCTGGTGGACGGTGGAGTGTGCGCTTCGGAAGCCGAATTGCTCGTCTTGTATCATTAGGTCTTCATCCACGCTGTTTTTTAGCCGTTTCAGGATCACCGCTTCGGCTAGCTTTCCCATGGTTGGGAGCAGACTGATGGGGCGGTAGTTTTGGGGGAAGATGCCCCGCTGGCCTGGCTTGGGAATCACCACAACATCCGCGCATTTCCATGGAAGCGGAAAATGACGGAGTCGTAGTGTGGCGTTTATGATCCCGGTGACGGCTACAACAGCTTTCTTCGGGAGAGCCTTGAGTGCCCTGTTGTTAATCAAGTCCGGGCCCGGTGCTTTACGGGTTTTATTGGACTTAATTAACTGCAGGATTTCCTCGGGGGTGGTAGGCTCGACCTGAAAGAGATCCGGTTCTTGGAGGCGGCGTCTGATGTTGCGGTTTATGCGTCCGATGTGGTGGACGTCCGCGTTGACGTAATTGGGGCTGCACTGGCGCTCCATGTTCTCGGCGAATGCCTCCGCCTTGTCTGCATCGGAATAGGCCATCCCATTTGCCCCGTGGATGGGGGGCATTGGAGTTGACCGATTACGCAGCGCTTTGGACAACCTCCAGAGAGAGTTGTCCATGGTGTTGAGGGCTTCCAGCTTGGCTTCCCAGCGGGCGTTGTGGTGTGCTGAAATAGCAGTACGTACCTGGGCCGCCAATCTGTTGGCCTGGAGGCGGTCGGCGGGGTTCATGGATCTCTGCCAGCGGCGTCGCGCTCGGTTCTTTTCGCGTATCAGGTCCCTGACTTCCGGGGGGAGTAGGTTCCTTCTGTCTGGGGCGGAACTGGTGTTTGTGGCAAAACGGATTGAACTTTGGATTTTTGAAGTGAGTTGCTTCACGGCGTCCTCTAAGTCCTCCTTGGTGTGAATCAAAGTGATTCTTCCCATGGATGTCTGCAGGTGCGCCGTGAAGGCGGGCCAAGAAACGGATTGTTTCATCTCGTCAACCTGAAAAAATATATCTCCTAGGTGGAGGAGCACCGGATTATGGTCGGAATCGAGTTCGTTGAGGTTAGTCAAACGATACTGAAGGGGGCAGTTTTTTAGAATCACGATATCTAAAACATCGGGCCTGCCAATTGCTCCGAAGTGGGTGGGTTCCGGGGGGCCATCCACTGTGACGTCATGTATCTCCGCGAACTGGTGAAGGGTTCGACCATTCCTGTTTGTCGTCCTGCTGTTCCAAAGGGGATGCTTAGAATTCAAGTCACCGGCAATAATTGTCGGTTCGTTTCCTTCTAGCAAGGCCTCAAGATCTCGGGGGAGCAGCCGCCTCCTGGGGCATGGAGGATTGTAGACAGCTATTAATCGGACTAGCCCGTTGTTACGGGTATGGATTCGAACCGCAGTCGCTTCGATGTGTTCGGTCTCAGGAAGGTCCAAAGAATGGTGCTCCAGGGAGGACTTCACGAAGATGGCGGTGCCGCCTCCTTCAGCGTACTGCCTATCGTTACGATAAAGACAGTAGTTAGGGAGTCGGACTTGATCTGCCGCTCTGAGGTGGGTTTCGTTGACGAGGATGACATCAAGGTCGTGCCTGAAAGCAAAATCTAAAAGTTCCATCTTTTGGCTTTTTAATCCGTTTGCGTTCCAAAGGGCCATCTGCAGGGATTCTGGGCGTCGGGGGCGTCTATCCATGGGACTGGAAAAGACTGGCGATGTCCTGGGAGCAGCTCAGGAGGCCGGTTAGGATTTCCGCTGGGGTTTTGGCGGAGCTGAGGGCTTGGAGGACTTTCTGGGCCACGGTGATTAACCTAGAAAAATCGAAATTGTTGAATAGCGCCAGCAGGGTGGTAAGACTTCCGAAGGAGTCTTGGCTGGCAGCGACGGTGGGGGCGGGAGCGGTCGGTTGAACTGGAGCAGCGGGCCTGACGGGGGCGGCGGGCCTGCCGGGGGTGGCGGGATTGTTTGCTGCTGCAGGTCTCTCGGTCCTTGGCTGGGCGGGGGTGGCGGTTGCCGGAACGGAAGCGGAGGTTCGTGGTTGCACCACGTTTGAATACATCTGCCCCGGACGGGGGGCGGCGGGCTTCGGGTACGCTGGGCACCCCCTAAAGTTGGCGGGATGGGGGCCTCCGCAGTTGACGCAGGTGGCTGGGACTTCTCTCGTCTTCGTGCAGGTGCCGGTATGGTGGCCTTCACCGCACTTGACGCAGTTGGGGGCGGCGCTGCAACAGCGTTGCGAGTGCCCGAACTTTTGGCAGCGGTGGCACTGCCCGACGGTGGACTTCTTCCTTGGGGTTTCTACGGAGACCCTAAGGGATAAGACGCTCTTTAGCTGGTAGATTTTCTTGCCAGTTTCGGATTTTTCGATTTCTACGAAAACCAAGGGCATTGGTTTCCGTTCGACGCCGCGACGCATCCTACGGACTGAGAGGACCGGGAGTCCTTGAAAAACGAGATCTTCCTTGATGTCTTCGTCCGCGATAGCCTCTGGAATGCCGCGGATGACGACCTTGAGGGATTTTTCTTCTGCTAGCAAATAAGTATGGTAGTTATATGTTTTAGCAGACAGAAGTTTGGTCATTGCCCGAAAATCGGGGACTGACGCGGGCTGGATGCTGATCCCATCCTGTAGGTTTTTTGCCTTCGTAAAGGCAATTTTCAGGCGGGCGAGCTCCCTGGAGAAGCTAGTCCACTTGTCCTTGTCGTGGAGGACGACTGGGGGGACGCTGGGTGTTACTTCCGGTTCCGCTTCCTGCGGGAGTGGAGAGAAACGGTTTGGGGTCTCGATGTCTTCGGCGGTTTCTGGTTCAAGGCCGCGGGGCCTTTTAGCAGAGCGTCTTTTCTCTACTACGATGAAGCCCGTGTCATCGGCTTCCATGGGAGTGGCTGCAGGTGTAGGGGAGGTCGGTGGCGGGGCATCTTGGCTGGGCCCTGGTTCGGTGGGGGCGGCGGCAGCGGTGGTGGTGATGGTGTCTGTGTTGACGGTGTTCGGGGCGTTTAAAATTTCGTCGTTCTGCTTAATGCAGAGCATGATGTTTCGAATAAACTCAGGATCCACGTTGAAGAGGCCGGCTGCGATTTCCACGCTCGAGTCCGCCATGTCGTAGACACTGCAAGACAAGAGCGCGAATAATTTGTCTAGCTTTTAAAAAGCTATAACCTATTGGATATTCTCCCTGAAATATTGGATATTCTTTAAAGTCATCTGTAAAAAAGTATACGGTTAAACCACCAGCTTTGAAAAAAGCTAGGATATTCTAAAAGATATTCACTGGATATTCTATTTAGGCTGCACACATCTGAAAAATAAAATACCAATGGATGGATATTAATAGCTTTAAGAAAAGCTTGGATATTCTAAGCGGGAACAGTCGACTGTACTGGAAGGCTGCTGGGCTCGGACTGCAGTCGCAATCGCAGCGATTCGCCTCGCGCTTTTATACCGAGTCGTTGTAACCGCCGGCTCCGCCCAGCGGGCCCGCGCGCTCTCCCGTTGGCAAACGCTCTACGCTATAAGTTCGAAGCGCGTTCGTCGAAATTCTCATTCTCGCCCTGCATACACAGCCCGGCGCACACGCTACTACTTTCCTTACTACTTCTCCTCCCGAATACAATCTATCATGTCCGGACGCGGCAAAGGCGGAAAGGTCAAGGGAAAGGCAAAGTCCAGGTCCAGCCGGGCCGGACTCCAGTTCCCCGTCGGCAGGATACACCGTCTGCTCAGGAAGGGCAACTACGCTGAGCGCGTGGGCGCCGGAGCGCCCGTCTACCTCGCCGCAGTGATGGAGTACCTGGCCGCCGAAGTGCTCGAGCTGGCCGGGAACGCGGCCCGCGACAACAAGAAGACGAGGATCATCCCCCGGCATCTGCAGCTCGCCATCCGGAACGACGAGGAGCTGAACAAGCTCCTCTCCGGGTTGACGATCGCGCAGGGCGGCGTCCTACCCAACATCCAGGCCGTCCTTCTGCCGAAGAAGACGGAGAAGAAAGCTTAAGCCGATCGAAGAGAAAGAGAAAAGTAAAAATTAAACAAACAACGGCCCTTCTCAGGGCCACCGCTCTTCTCCCTTAAAAGAGAATACCTTCCAAACGAGATGTGCCCGCAGTTATCGCTCGATTTTAATGATTTTAACGCAATTTGTTCCAATAATAAACGGAATCTGACACACGTCAAAACAGATCGCACCTTCTCCTAACGTACATGAAATAAAACGTTTTTCAGTTGTGCGACTTATTCTTCTTTAGCCATCCCCCTTTGTCTGTCTGCTGTGTGTGTACATACCTATAATGCTAATCGAAGCGAATTAGAAATTTTTAATAGATGAAATATACAAGTCGCGTCTGATAGTAAACACGTAACTAGGTAGAGGGGGATATAAATTGCGTTACTTGAGAGCGAAGCCCTTCGCTAAATCAGGTTATGCGAGCGGCCCGAGCTACAAGTAACAATTGGCGCTCCAACGTGGGGCCCTGATGTCAACAACAGGCGACAGTGCGCCGCCGACCCGACGACCCGAGACCCGCTCTTGGAGCCGGCAACAGACCATCATGCAGAACCAACCAAGTGATGTTATGGAGGGAGCCCCCACACATGAATCGACCACTGATTCTACGGAAGGTGCCTCCACACACACTTTCGAGTCATCCACTTCTCGGAGTGTTCAACCGAGTGGCGCCCAACAATTAGAGGAAATCATCACACATCTTAGAAACCAAACACTCACGCTGTCCCTGGCGCCGGCACCGACGCCGCCGCCGCCAACAGCAACATTTGCGGGCACGGACCGTGAAGATCCCAAGGAGTTCTTACGACTCCTGGCCCAGCACGCCTCCCAGCACCAAGTTCCGCTGGAGGAACGTACAAACATCGCAGCCGCCCGCCTCCGGGGCAGCGCCGCCACCTGGTGGGAGCCTCTACGTGGCCTCCCTATCCCCTTCGAGGAGTTCCAGGAGCGGTTGCTCCACAAATTCAACAGCCCGGCCGTGCTGTCGCGCTTGCGTACCCAACTGTACGACAAGCAGCAAGGGAACGAGACCATCTACGTTTTCCTTGCGGGGAAGCGGCAGCTGGCTAACCGCCTCCAGGTGTCCTGGGACACACTAATCCAGCCGCTCACGGAGCTCGTGAGTCCGTCCATCCGTCCGTGGCTTCGGTATCCAGCGCCTACCACCATGTACGAGCTGGAGCAGCGGGCATGTGAAATCGAAGGGGACGTCCGAGCAGCTAGACCGAAAGCCGTCGCCGTCGCCGCCACCGCAGCAACTCGAGCACCGGGCCGGGAACCAGTTCCGCCGCGATGCCACTACTGCCCAGGGGTCCATTTTTACCGAGACTGCCCTGTACTGGCGGACCGCCGAAACCAACACCAGCCGCAACCAGAGCCGACCCGCCACGCAGCTTTCTTTATGGAAGCACCTGCAGGCGATCAGCGCTACTCCGCAGGCCCCACCGCGCCCCCACTCGAGCCGTACTTGCCGTCCACTAGCGCCGTCCAGGGAAACGGGCCATGGGTCGGACGCCACGCCGCCGCCGCCACCGACGCCGACGCCGCCGCCCGACCACATCCAGGACAGTAACGCTCGCACAGACAGGCAACGGGTGGTTCCTACCGCGAATCACAGTTGCCATTCACGGGGCCCTTCACTCAGCCTTGCTGGACACCGGTGCCAGCCACAACTTTGTCCGGGCCGAGTTGGTGGATGCCGTCACCGCCCTCCCAGCCGTACACCAGGCAAAGCTAGCGGGCACCCAGGCTACCCTGGAAGTGATGGGAATGGCCAGCCTCCGCTACGAGATCGGTAACGATACTTTCATATCTACCTTTTTAGTAGCACGAGACCTGCGAGTTCCAATCATCCTTGGCCAAGCCTGGCTGAGAGAACAGCGGGCCGTATTGGACATAGCGCGAGGGACCATCCACTACGGGCACGACAACCGCCGGACCAGCTACTGGACCTCCCAGCCGGCCCAGCAGAGCGCAATCCCTGCCCTCGACAAGGTAACCAGCGGTTTCCCCCAGGAAGCCGCACCGAAGTTCCGGGAGATCCTGGCTACCTTCCCAAACATCTTCTGCCACCCGTCAGCTGCCACGACCACCGGCACCACCAAACACACCATCCGTTTGAAGCAAGACCAGCCCTTCCGAGTAGCCCCATACCGGTGCTCACCTGCCAAGAAGCTACTCATCGCCGAGCAGGTGGAGTCCATGCTGGCCGATGGCATCATCGAGCCCAGTACATCCATTTACTGCTCACCAATCGTGATGGTGAAGAAGAAAGACGGGGGGTCGCGGTTCTGCGTGGACTACCGGCGCCTGAACCACATCACCGTGGAGGAAGTGTCCAACCTTCCCGTCATCCAGGAGACACTGAGGGACCTGGGGAACGCCAAAGTGTTCTCCACTCTCGACTTGAAGTCAGGGTATTGGCAGATACCCCTCGAGGAGAAGTCCAAACCCTTGACCGCCTTCGCCACCCCCGATGGAGCCACCTATCAGTTCTGCGTAATGCCGTTCGGATTAAGCGGTGCGCCGGCGACGTTCCAGAAATTGATGACCCAGGAAGTGCTCCCGGGGTACCTACATCAATTTTCCGTTGTCTACCTGGATGACATCGTGGTGTACTCGGACAGCTGGCCGGACCACCTACAACATCTAAGGTTAGTGTTCGAGAGGTTGCACATACATAACCTGACGCTAGCCCTCGACAAGTGCCGTTTTGGGGTGCCCTCCATTACTTACCTAGGGCACATCATCTCGGCCGACGGAAACCGTCCCTTGCCGGAGCATATCGAGCGGCTCCGCTCCGCAGAAGTGCCCAGGACACGGAAGCAACTCCGCAGCTTCCTCGGGCTGTGCAACTGGCTCCGGGATTACGTGCCGAGATGTGCCGAGATCGCCGCTCCCTTGAGCGACCTGCTCAGCTCCAAACGACGGTTCCACTGGCCCCCGGAAGCAGCGGGGGCCTTCAACGACTTGAAGACGGCTCTCGCGGGGCCCCTACATCTGCACCGGCCCGACTTCGAGCTTCCCTTCACCCTGCAGACCGACGCCAGCGGAGTTGGCGTGGCGGCCGTGCTGTTCCAGAATACAGATGCGGGCAAGCGAATAGTGAGCTACGCTAGCGCGAAGCTTTCCCCGGCCGAACAGCGCTACCACGTCAACGAGCAGGAGTGTCTTGCCGTGGTGTGGGCCGTCAAGAGGTATCGCCCCTATTTGGAAGACCGCCGCTTCACGCTGGTCACGGACAGCCGAGCTCTCCTTTGGCTGGACCGCGTGAAAGACCAACGTTCCAAGCTAACCCGCTGGGCCCTCCTGCTCCAGGAGTTCGCGTTCGAGACCGTCCACTGCCCGGGGCGGGCAAACGAGTTGCCCGACTTCCTGTCCCGGAATCCGACCGAGAGGGCAGTCTCACCAGGCACCACCGATTCGGACCGACTCCTGCCACCAGCTACCAACCGCGGGGACCCACGACCCTCGGCCCAGCCCGCATTGTTGAACACCGAGCTGGCAGAACTCTCCGAGGAAGTCCGCGTCGCCCAGAGAGCCAACCCACACATCACCAGGTTAGTGGAAACTTGGGAACGGATCCATGCTGCAGGTCCGGCCAATGCTCGGGAGAGGGCCTTCCTGCAGGAGTACGCGGTAGAGGAAGGATGTCTGTGGCACCGTCACGAGGGAGGAAACCGTCTGGCGGTTACCGTCGACCTCCAACCCCGGGTGCTACATCACTACCATGACGCCCCCAACGCCGGCCACCCGGGAGCAGAGGAAACTGCGAGGGCCATCAGCCGTCTATATTACTGGCTGAAGTTAGAGGCTTCTGTGAGGGACTACGTCCGTGACTGCTGGATATGCGCCACCATGAAGCGAGGGCCCCTCCAAGACAAGGCTCCGTTGCGGCCGCGCGCCCCCACGCGCCCCTGGGAAGCCATCTCTGTGGATACGATGGGGCCGTACGCCACCACCCCGCGAGGGAATCGGCAGATCCTTGTAGTCACGGACCTGTTCAGCCGTTGGGTGGAAGCCTTCCCCGTCGACCGGGCCGACGCCGACTCTGTGATCCGGCTCCTGGAGGAAGAGATGTTCTTCCGGTACGGCTATCCCAGGTGCATCGTGTCGGACAACGGACGACAATTCGTGTCCATCTCCTGGGACGCTGCCCTGCGACGCTGGGGCTCCCTACACTGGACCACGCCAATATACCACCCGAGGGCCAACCCGGTGGAACGCCGGAACCAGGAGTTGAAGAAGGGCCTGCGCATCCAGCTGCAGGGAAGAGACCCCGCCGAATGGGACCGAGTCCTCCCGTTAGTCCTGTACCATCTTCGGACCAGGCGAAACGCAGCAACAGGCCTCACACCCAGCAAAGCGCTGCTCGGATACGAGCTCCCACGGCCAGGAGAATGGCAGGCTGCTCCCGTTAACGAGCAGGCCGCCGAAAACCAGGGAGAGGCTCGGCGACAGAGGATCCAGGCCGTCCATCGCAATCAACACCGATACCGTGCACGCTATGTTCTAGACGGAGCCCCTACGCCAAGGTTTCGGGAAGGCGACCAGGTCCTGCTTCGAGTCCAGCCGAATCTCCGAGCGTGGGCCGGCCCTCGCTGGACGGGTCCGCAAACCATCATCGAGCCCGCCGGCGCGACGTCCTACTGGGTCCGCAAAGCAGACGGAGACCCCGTGAAAATGCACGTGGACGACCTAAGACGTGCCCCGGGGGAACCAGTGCGGTAGTGCGCGATAGTGACGTTTTAACGAATTTAATAGGGAAGGACCGTTAGTGACAATCTGTAGTGCCTAAGTGTAGTTATAAGGACAATTATTGACAATTATTAGTATTAGGATGTTTGCCACTTTTCTGCTTGCTTTTTTTTCGTAATGTTGCTTTGTTTGTGTACGTTTTCTTTATTAAACGCAGGTGATCGCCTCCAAGGCTGGGGGGAGCTGTTACCGCCACGGCCGCGGAAGCTTCGCGGGAGCTCCGCGCTTCCGCGAAGCCTTCTAACAACAGGCTCCACCCACTGCATTGCCATTGGTAAAAGGTTTTATGCGGCCTTTTGGCTTTATATATCGAGGCCTAAGCCCGATAGAGTCAGTCGCTCACCAGCTCTCTGAATAAAATGTTTAAATAAAGAATATCAACCAAAATACTGTTTTATTTGAATATCTGGTCGTTACAAGAATATCCAATGAATTAAGTAAAGAATATCCAAAAATCAGGTTATGCGAGCGGCCCGAGCTACCCCAAGGTAACAGAAAAATTTTGCGGCTCGCACTAGCGGCCGGGAGTTTGCAACTTTCGTGTCCGCACGCTTGGGAGTTCGACGGCGGCGGCGGGCGCCGGTTCCTTATTTTGGACGTCTCCGCCGTTCGTTACGTACGAGGAACAACCGCTCCGCAGCCTGGACCAAGAACGCAACGGCTTAAGTCCGGGAGAACGGCCGAACCGCTTGTTATTTCGCGTGAGAGGTGACAGCGGCCTGCGTACCGCGCGCTTCGAAGCCGGGGAGCGGCGACGCCGGCACGCCGACCGCTCCGGAAGCGTCGCCGTCGGGAAGCTGTATGTACGGGATGTTTCCATGCGGCGTTTCGAGTCGATCGGACGGTCGGTTCCTCGGCGGCAAAGGCGTTCTTCGCGACCGGGTTCGGTCCATTTGAAACCGCGTCCGATCACAGCTTGCTACGGACACCCAGGTTAAATTGTCGGCGGCGGCGGCGGCGACGGCCTCGGCACCGCCGGCAGGAGATTTAACGCTCCGTTTCCTTTCTCCCAAAGATCGAGCAGTTTCCGGATAAAACGGAAATTAAAAAAAAATACTGGATACCGTAGTCACACGACACTTTTTTAATAACGGTTTCTCTCGGACCCACGCCGAATTTCCCGCGTGAAACGTTACTTCGGGGTCGTGCTGCAAACGGTGACCGTGCTAGAAATTGTTTATTTTGAAATACATTTGCCCATAATTTTTGTAAATATTTCGAAAAATTCCCCACTTACACGAATCTAGCAAAATGCCTCAAGAGCGAAGCGATCCTAACAATTACCGACAATCGCCTTATAGCTCTGGTAACTTTCCCAGAAACCCCGCTTCTAAAATCCCTCTAATAAACGGGCTGTAAACTATAGAAGCATTAAAATGTAGCTCCCATTTTTTTTGCTAACCTGTATGTAATGTAATTTTGCCCGAGTGCGTAATAATAACAGATTTACGCTGTTATAGCAGAAAAAATGTCATAAATCCACTGTCATTATCTGTTAGCTTACCCACGTCACTTTCATAAATATCTTCTTCGAGATTTTCTTCTAAAACATCTTTGGATGTCCCTTCCGTCGGATCAACGCTGGTCTCGCGGAAATATTCAGTTTCGGGAACAGACTTCTCGATTAATTCCCTTGATTGGTTTGATGCTCCTGCTCCTGCTCATGTATCAATATTTTCCTACAACATTGAACTATCGCAAGACTCATTTTCGGGCATAAAAGAAACCGAACTACCTTGTCTCACATCTTTTGCAGCCGATTGCAGCTTGAGCTATGAATTTTCCGTTTTTTTTTTTTGGACCACCAGATTTATGTTTATATTTGGCTTTTTCCATTTTAATTTTAATAACAAAAAATGCGATAATTATTGTTATTAATGGCACTAAAATTACTGCAACACTAAGCTGACGCGTTAACAATGCTTTTAAAATAATAATATGACGCGGTTCGCGATTTGGGGTACGTATGAATATATTCTCACGAATAAGACCGCAAGAAACTGTCTTCGAACCACTTCAACTGAAAGAAACCAAAGCGAAATTGTAAGGCAGACAAAACAGGGAAGCTCTAATCTCGCCATTATTTAAAATAAACAGTTGTGAATGCGATATACGATTGATTACACGACTTATTAGACACTTTCCGAGAAAGGAGTCCACTCATCGAAACTGACAATAATTCGATCCTTATCAGCCGGGCTGGACGGCTGGGCCCGTACTGTGTAAACAGTAAATATAAACATGTTTAGGTAGCTACTTGAAACTTGATATTTTTATATGGTATACCGCAATAACTTTCGGCGCCAAGATTAAAGAAATTTCCTTCTATGCATGTCTAGCTAAAATTTGTAAAAGTTAAAAAATATATAATTTGTTAGGACTGGGAGGCCCGGGCTTGCCGGAACTCCGGGGGCCCTGGACACTCCAGC
Source organism: Limonius californicus (assembly GCA_014611495.1). Taxonomy (NCBI): domain Eukaryota; kingdom Metazoa; phylum Arthropoda; class Insecta; order Coleoptera; family Elateridae; genus Limonius; species Limonius californicus. The sequence continues at coordinate 4,528 of JABXWE010104978.1, read as the reverse complement.
GCCCCTGCCCAGTCCGGGCCTGGTAACAGCTGTGTCCCAGTGCGTAATAATAACAGATTTGCTCTTCGCAGAGGCAGTGTGTGTGTGTGTGTGTGTGTGTGCGTAGGTTTTGCAATACTTGTGGGGACTTCAAAAGGAATCTAACCCACATTGTGTGGACTTCGCCAATTGTGTGGACATACACGCGTCCACGCAATTTCTATCTGTTTTTAAGCGGTTTTATGGGGTCCCCTTACCCCTGTAATAGCTCTATTTCTGTCGGTCCACACAATATCAGTATTAAGATGGTCTGTGTGAAAACCAAATTTGTACCGTAATTATGTGGACCATATACAACGCTGCCCTCTACGGTGTTTAGTGATATTATTTAATTCGGTTATTGCACCATATTGAGTAGTAGGTGTGTATAACGCGTTCAGTTCTGTGGACTTCGAAACATTTTACTTATTTTAGGTAAGTATCAATTTTCATCTATTCTATAGTATGCTTGGAAGTATGTTGTGGGGACATAGCTTGAAGAAATGCTATGCCATTTATTTCATGGATTAGTTTTATAGGACTTCTATGAATGTTGCAGCGCAAATCCTATAACGTCATTTGGTTTACTGCACGCTTTTTTGGGAGACCGCCGCGCCGTTCTTCAAATGATGTCCTATCTAAAAGATTCATTCGTTGCAGTACGTTCTGTAGAAGGTAGGTACCTCATTATCATTGTAACACTATTAAAGCACTGGACAACAATAAATTTTGTACTTAGAATGTACAGGTATGTTCTAAAGTAATGGCAGGAGAAATAAAAGGAAAAATTACAGGCAACCGCAACCATTTCTTAAAGTACCTACCCGCGAAGGGTTTATTTCACAACTACCTTTACGCAAACTTTACGAATGTATTATAATCTGTTCACAAAACTCGTTTACACCGAGTTGGCGTTGGTTTCTGCAAATCTTTGTTTGTTTTATTTAACGTCGGCCTATTTCTGCTACTATGGCTAACCACCGACGCCAGGGAGCGATCCTACCACACCTGGAAATTTAGCCTGTTTGAGGGTTCTTTTGACGTGCCCAATAACACTTGGACACGGGGCCTACGATTTTACTTCCTATCCGAGAAGAAGGGCCGTTTTAGCGTTTTTTTTATTGCTCAGAAAAAAACCACCGACCTCGGCGTCCGAATTCGAACCCGGGACAGCTGCGTGAAAGGCATACGGCCAACCTATCCGAGCTATCGGCGCCGGTGCAAATCTTTAGTTTAGGCTGTACCTGCGAATGATCTAGGAACTTTTTTTAAGTGGCAAACTAAATATTTAGAGGTTATGTATTTTCCATACGTCAGATGCTAGAAAATACGCATATAAAGTTAATAGAACTTCAAAATCTCAACAGTTTTCCATGAAAACTAATAATGGCAATTTTAATTTTAAAATTTTAAATGAGAGCAAATCTGCACCGTGCTGTATCTGAACGTAAAAGTAACAAGGTTTAATTATGGTGCCAACTTCCTGAAAATTAAGGTGCGAACGAGTTTTGTGAACAGATAATATAATTTATTATATGTCATCATTTTTGGTGCGGCTGATTTGCTGACCACAAAAAATGGCACTGACTGCTCTCTAATTAATTCAGAAAGCTGAAACTTCCACCCACCCCCCTAGCACCCCTTTGTGACAAATTGTAAATTTTAAATAATTTCCGACCGGCGGGGCGCCTTTTTATTAACTCAGAAAGTGGAGACTTCATATTTGTAGTTATCTTAAAATACTCTATTGACACATAACCATCTCCACCACCTAGTCCCCATCTGTACCCATTTTACGGTAATTTATGAAACTTACAAATTTTAATTTTATAATCTACAACACTAACTACATTAGTAAATGTTTGGATATAATAATGATGGCTTACGAGGTGTATTTTGTTTTCATGATTTCGGTTAGAATCTTGGTAACCGTAAGAGTAAGGAAGTCGGTTAGACAGAGAAAGAAGCGACGTTTTGTGAGATCAATTTACTCACGATATTGTATCCCTCAAAATGTTCTTAGTTTACTAGATATTCCAAGTTTGGAAAATTCTTAATAGCGCTATTAATTATTATTCATTAGAGAAACATTTTAAAAGAAATAGTTGTATAGGACTTTCAGTTTAAGGAGGCAGTAACATTTTTGTTTTTGTTTTACTCTTCATTCTTCCAAGAGTTTTTTTCTCTGTTCTCAACCATAAATAAAGGTTGTCATACTTATTCTAAAACTTAAAGAGTTGCAGACATTTATTTACATTCACAGACTTAAAAACATAAAATAGACATAGTACCTATAAGACAACATCTAGAATGAGATTAATTTGTTGCAGAACCATTTTATATTGCTCAATGTTTAGAAGATATTACTGACGGTCGCTACAACAAGAAATTCAAAATTAAATGGCTGGACAAGGTATCCACAAAAAAGAAAGGAATAGTATTCTCTTTAAGTTATGAAGACAAAATATTTTACAGTAACGTTATTTCTGCAGTATCCGTAACAAAATTTTCACGATTATGGGTTTTGCTTGAGACGGCAGAAATAACTAAAATCTACTCTTATCTATCGGATCCATTTGATGTTGTTGGGTTTGATGAAGATGATAAATATAAATTGAGATCCAATAAAAATGAATCTGATTATATGAAATCTGAGAGTGCCGTGAAACCAAAAATTAAAAGATTAAAAGCAAAGGTTAAGGTACAGGACGAAACCAGTCATAATTTTTACAACGTTAGAAACGAAACAGAAAGTATAAATAATGGAATACCCTTTAGTTTGCATAATTTAAATATTCATTTTGGTAATTTAGAGAAAATCGAAGGTAATAATATTGCTAAAAATTCAAGTCAAGACCCTTTGAGGAAGAAATGGCTAATACCGCGGAACTTGAAAACGAAATTCTCGTTGGCCCATGCATTGAGAAAGAGCAGCTGGTAAATTCTGAATTAACTATTATGGTTAAAAACCGCAACTCTGATGAAAAAGAATGTGAAAATAGCTTTATTGAATACGACCAAGAAAATCGAATCGCTGACATATGTGATTCTATAAATGACGACAAAATTGGCATTTCAAGTGATGCTAGGAATGTACCAAAAGAGAATGATATCGAGGTAAATATAGATTCGGAAATGATAGTTATCGTTGAAGAAGTTACTGGTAATAATGACGTAAACGTGGGAAGAGATAAGACATATGCTCCACTGAATAACGCCGAAACTGAAATCAGTACCTTGAGTGCCTCTACGAACATACCGGCTAACAAAAGCATACACGGAAATCTTAATGAAATTTCTCACGACACGGACAATTTTTATATTGATACTGTTCAACAGGAAAATACGGATAGTGAATCAATAATTCTTAATTTAGCAGACACCATACATATCAATGAGCAAGAACTTTCTCAGCTTCAAAGTCCAGAGTTGAAAGACTTTAGTCCATCCGGATCTGAATATATTCCAGCAACTGACACCTCTGATGATGACTTTGAATATAACAATTTCTTAATTTTTGAAAAACAGAAGTCAAATATGACTAATACAATAGACGCAGATGAAAATATTACACGTGTAAAACCAAACAAGAGGGAAACAAGAAATTCAAGAAAGAGAATCTTCCCTCCCTCATCTGATACGGATGGCCCTTCTACAAGTGCACTTGCGGAAGCAAACCTCAACAAATTAAAACCGAGCTCAAGGAAAAAAACCATCAGTAGAAGAGAAAGAAGTTCTTCATCATCGTCGCTAACAGACGATCCTACCGAAACTTTAGATATTTTCGTGAATTGCACCAAAAAACCGATGATGGTAAACGTGTTTACGATAAACACCATAACTGTTATTTTTGCAATAAATCGGTATGTAAAATTACCAGACACTTGGAAAATGTCCATAGCAACGAAATTGAAGTCGCAAAATTACTGGCACTTGATAGTGGTGACGAAAGAAGGAAGGACGGGTTTCTCTGCATACTTAGAGCAGGAGATTATTTCCATAATTGCGAAGTATTAGCACTAAAAACTGGTGAACTAATTTTAAGTCGCCGACCTAGAAATATTGAACTACAGTGTATTTCTTACAAGAAATACGGCCCTTGTCCGCACTGCTTAGGATTTTTTCTTCTGTCTACCTTATGGCACCACGTCAAATTAAATTGTCCGAAAAAAAAAACTGCTATACCGGATCTCAACCATGATTTACACGGCGCTGTAACAAGAAGGGACATTAGAGGAGAAAGTATTGCACTTTTAGGCAATTCTTTAAACGAATATTCGGGTGATTACATAAGACACATAGTATCTGCATTTAAAGATGACGACATTACTGACGCTTGTAAAAACGACGAGTTGATAATGAAATATGGCTTACTTTTATATGAAAAGTATAATAGACATCGGTATGAATATATTCGGCAAAGTATGCGACAGTTAGGACGGCTGTTGTTGGCCATTCAGACTGTTAAACTGTCTAAGCAAACACTTCAAGAGAGCCTATTGCCCAAAAA